>PPOJ03000006.1:0-253312 GCA_003708845.3 Sungouiozyma intestinalis | reverse complement strand
TATACTTATTTCCGATACAATCGTGTATCGTTGAAATATTAGATACTAGCGCCAATGTCTATATTAATTTATTGACACTTTTGCTATTATCTTTGACAGATTCTGGTTAAACATATTTTGGATAAAGATGTTATTTCCAGACCTTTATATACAAAAGAATTCTGATTGCAAATGAAATATTTTGATCAATTGCACAGTGCACTGCTCAGAAACAACACATCTTACCTAGGCCCTTTCTTTAGTTGTACCTAGAATCAAATGAAGCATTTATTAATTACTCTTTGATAGATGGTTCATCCTCCTTGGTTTGTCTGTCTATGCACTCTTGAATCATTCAATGACTTGTGGAGATATATGCTCCTATCTTTTCTTATCCATAAGCCCGTTGTCCTATTGTAGACAAACCTTAACGTTCTCCTTCATTGCTTATTCTTGGTTCTAACCACTCATCACCATTCAGTTATTCAAGTAGTTCATAACCCTAATCCAGCATTATAGGGCTCAAAGTTGACTTGGAGCCTTGAGGACTGCCATGTCCAACAGTTCTCTTGGAATGAACATAGAGCTTATGTGTTTGTCTTTATGTTAGTCTAAAGAGAACAACCAATTATATCTGGTACAATATGGCTTTTACGTCCCAAGAACTTAGATCAAACACCTCTGTAAACAACACTACCAATGACGTAGAATTTATTACTCATGGTATTAACTCCTTAGATTTCCAATACTATGAGCACACGCAGACATGGTCTGCGACAGCTGGCAGGTCACATGGTGGATGGCGAAACGATTTCACGTGATATGCAGCTCTCGGATATGTTTTTCACGTTTTCTTTTTTTTTCAACAAGCAACATCCGATGTAGTGTAACGGCTATCACATCACGTTCTCACCGTGGGGACCCGGGTTCAACTCCCGGCTTCGGAGCTTTTAAAACAACAGTCCTCAGTAACGAGGACATCATTTTCCGATGTAGTGTAACGGCTATCACATCACGTTCTCACCGTGGGGACCCGGGTTCAACTCCCGGCTTCGGAGCATCATATCAACAATCCTCGGAGACGGGGAATTCTTTTTTGCCATTTTTGGCCTCTCAACTCCAGCGGGGAGACAGTTCAGAATTGCTTTTTTGTCCTGCTCCATACCGTTTTTCCGGCAGAAAAAGATAGAGCACCACGTGATAAATACGTGCTCTCTGATTTTGGCACCACTTTTCCGTCCTGATGACCTGCAAGGTGCCACGCAACCCATTAGGTGCCATTTACACGTGACAGACGGGAATTCCCCCACCCCTCCCCGTCCCTATGCATGTCTCGAGGCATGTCTCGAGGCCACTACGAATTTTTTTTGTGCACCGCTTTCTAAACCCCCCCGCGGCCGTTATCTGCCACAGACGATTCGCAATGCCCCACACAGTGGCGCCCTGTGGCTTATTAAGCCGGAAAAACAATCTTCTGCTGCACCCTCCGCCCACTAAAACACCGCTGCAACACAATGGGGAACCCGTCCTCTGGAACAATTTCCGTGAGGTACACACGCCACGGTAGTTGTTCCTGCCCTCATAACTGCGGGAAAAAAGAAGAACCGTTCGCCTGTACTTAATACAATTCCGGGAAAAGATTCTTTTGGCCCTGCAAATGTTCGTAATTTATATAAGAGAAGGTGCTACGATCTATGTCGCAAAACCAGTGAGGTTTTGCTTGTATCTCTTGTTTTCTTTGGCAAATACCCCATTACACAATGTTTGTTTCTCCTCCGCCTGCTAGTTTGTCCGTGAAACGGTCAAAGCTACAGCCTATACCAGAGAGCTCTGCACGAGATGCAGAGCTCAGGTCTCTGTACTCTATTGAGAGTGCTCACAGCTACACGTCGACGGTTCCGTCGACGGTTGCATCGACGGTGCCCTCGGTCTCGTCGGCTTCGTCGGCTTCGTCGGCAAAATCAAAGATGTCCATGAAGTCCGTGGCTTCGTCTCTGTGGCCTACTGCTACAGGCCCGAATTTCGTAGAAGCACCGGACGAGTTTCAACATAAGGCCAAGGATGAAATTAAGAAGAGGCTCTTGCATAGTATGCGCACTAAAAATACAAGACGGGACAGTCTTGGAAGGAGTGACGCGAGCATGTACTCTAGTGGGTCGGAAGTATCCTCAGTGTTCTCCGCCCCGTTAGACTCTCACGGACCGGTGCATTTCATATTGGAGCTCTCGCTACGAGATGCGTTGCCTAGAGAGTTCCACGACATGTACTCCCAGGAGACGTTTGCAACAAACCGGATCCTACCGAATGGGAGGCCCGAGTTCACGCAGCGTGCTTTGATGGACTGGCATTTGAACGATTTGCGGTCTTTACTCATGATAGATAACTTGAGACCGGAATGGCAAGGTCTTTTGCCCAAGATTGTTCTGGGACCCGAAGATGAGCCGATCTCTGAATTCTCACAGTCAAAAGTTCAAATCCCATTCAGGTTCATAGTGATACCGTTGGTGGTCTCCGTTGGATTTCTCATCGAAGCCCTTGCCTCCTCCGATCTCTATGCCGAGGCAAACTTGGACTCTGAGTTCAGGTACACTACGGCAAAGTACATCGTGAACCAAGTCCAGAAAAGGAAACAAGCGCAGCACGGAAACGGTGTCGGCGTGGGTGTTGGGCCACACAGCCTGCTGGATGCACCACAATTGTTTCTCACAAAAGTTGAGTGGCGAAACATCATCGAGAACTACATGTTGAACATCGCAGTAGAGGCACAGTGCAGGCACGACTTCAAACTGCGCGCCTCAGAGTTCAAGAAATGGAAACTCGACCACCAGACGGTGAAAAAACCTGAGATGCCTCCACCATCGACTATCCCAAGAAGCCCCAGTCTACTAAAGTCCACACTGCTGAAAAACTTACATACGGGCCCCAAAGAAAATCCACCGCTAGCGACTGCTGGTTCCAATCCTGCGTACGATGTACAAACACCTAGAAAAACGCGGCCAAAGGCCTCTTTAACGCAAGAAGAAAAATCAATCCTGTGGACCCAATGCCAGGCGCAAGTGTACCAGAGATTGGGACTCGATTGGAAGCCCGACCAGATGTGATTTGCATCTGTGGGTCCCCGTCCATACATAAATCTAAATATTATTATTCATTCTTTCTATACAAAACGATAAACCCATATTCTTCCAACCAGACTTGTTGACCTCCTGGAAGCAGGGCAAGAGCGATGGTTGCGTTTGGTGTGAAAATATTCTTTGCAGTGCTACTACCTCCAGTGTCCGTACTGCTGGTAAAAGGGTTCGGTGTCCTTTTCCTGTTGGACTTTCTTCTAACGTGTATGGCATACTTCCCAGGCATGCTATACTCTCTGTACGTGGTGCTAGAAGAAGACAGAGCAGCCAAGCTGGCAGCAAGAGGGCAAGAAACAACTGTGTAGACAAGCGAGTTCGCAGTTTATTGAGCAATTTTTGGTCTGTTAGTCTTACATATGTGCAATACATACAACAGAATATCTATTACATCGAGCACCATTATGGGCATCAAGATCAGCAGCATGGTCTGACGGCATACCAGACATATGGCACTATGTGCCTGCACCAGTAGAGCAGAAAATGAAATGAGTCTGTGCATGGATGAATAGTGTTGACTTCCTCACCCCTCGAATCTCAGCCTCGAGACGACTACGTGTGCTTCCTTCAATGTCTAGATACACACACATATATATATACATACATATGTCTGTACATGATATGCTCGCTTGAGCGGAAGATTCCGATGTCATGTACCCGATTGCTACGAGTAATAGTATTATGGCTGACATTCCCTGTGTTTTAGAGTCCATGCAGTCACTCTCCCATCAAGTGATAAGGTTGCCATGCACTGATGACTGCAAACTCATGATGTTCTTATTAACAGTACACTGCTATTATGTAAGGATAAGTAGCGTATATACAGCAAGTATCGGGTCGCTGTGGTTGCAAAAAACCCCGGGTCTGTCATGCAGCGAGCCGTTGCATTTCGATGTCGTTATTTGTGCCAACGGTGTACCCATCTTGCAGGATCATCGGAGGTGTCCATCGTTTGATCATAAGCGAGCTGGTCACTACGCTCACTGAGCTGAATGCCATTGCTGTTCCTGCTACAAGCGGGTTCAAGGTAATGCCCCAGGGGACTAACACCCCCATGGCAATAGGAACCATGAATACATTGTAACAGACGGCCCAAAATATATTCTTCTTGATTCTTGAGTAAGTGCGTTCGCAGATATCAAGCGCATATGCGACCCTTTTCAGGCCAGACCTGCCGGAGTCCTCACCGCTGAGGATCACAACATCAGAGGCATCGATGGCGATCTCTGTCCCCGTAGACATGGAGATCCCGAGGTCACTGGCAACTAATGCCGCAGAATCGTTCACACCGTCACCTACGAAGACAACAGGTTCTCCCTCGTGCTGGCGTTTCAATTGTTCTACGATGTCGCATTTCCCACTGGGAGAAATTTCGCTGAAAACATTGTTATAGTCTATACCAGCTTTGTCCGCCATTTGTAACGCGCTGGAGTGATTGTCACCAGTGACCATATACACTTTATACCCTCTTTGTCTCAGAAACTGAATTGTATCAAAAGCGTCTGTCTTGACTTCGTCCTGGACTCTAAACCTCCCAACAACGGTCTCGTTGACACTGACATAGGAGGTGGTCCCTGGCATGGTGTCGTCGGACCTGGACGGTATATTCCCCTCTACGTACTGTTGTGATCCAATGACAACTCTGTATTTGGAGTCATCATGAGTAAATTCGCTCTTTACACCTTGACCCAAATCATTTTTTATCGATAATAACTTAAGGGAATCGTATCTTTCTTGCCCAAAAGTTCGGCTCAATTGTTCATTACAATATTTGGTGATTGCCCTGGCTACAGGGTGTGCATTTTTAGATTCAATCATGGAAAGACATTTCCACAACAAACCATCGTCAATCTCCACGGAGAGTTGCTCCCATGACATGACTGTCATATCACCTGTAGTGATTGTCCCCGTCTTATCAAAGACAAACACCACCCCTGAGTTGCCCTTCCGTTTCCCCATCTCTTCAATGACTTCTCCCCCCTTAATGAGAACACCATTTTCTGCACCCAATCCCGTACCAACCATGACTGCCGTAGGCGTTGCAAGCCCCAGCGCACAGGGGCATGCAACGATCACCACTGATGTGGCAATACGTATACATGTAAAGACTCTAGAGTCCTTGAACGTCTGTTCAAATAGAGTTGGATATTTGGCAGAAACAATAAGCCATGTTACCAAGGTAAGCGCTGCCAATGTGAGGATAACGGGCACAAATGCTGATACTACGGAATCAGCGTAGCCTTGAATTGGTGCTTTACTGAATTGAGCCTGTTTCATGGTCTTTATAATGCCGCTTAGTTTTGTATCGGAGCCTATACTTGTTGTCTTGAAATAGAATGCCTCGGTACAATTTATCGACCCACCTATCACGTAGGAACCTACACTCTTATAAATTAGTAATGACTCGCCAGTCATGACACTCTCGTCGACCTCAGATTCACCCAGGACTATGGTCCCATCCGCAGGGATCCTCATCCCAGGTTTCACTTCCACGATGTCTCCCAAATGCAGATGGTCTACTGGGATCTCCAGCGACTTGAACTTGCCCATTGTGACATCCGGATCATTGAAATTCTCTACCACGGTGCATGTTGGTGGAGTCAAAGTCAGTAAATTCGCTAACGCGGTAGAAGTTTGCGATTTGGCTTTATTCTCCAAGCATTTACCAAGACTGATAAATGCAATTAACATGATAGAAGTAGTGAAGATAACGTGCGGCATGCTAACGGTCCTTGCCGGGTCCACACTGGCCACACTAGTGCGTATAATGGAAAAGATTGAGAAAAAATAAGCGCACGAAGTAGAGACACAGATCAGAGTGTCCATAGTACCCGATTTATGCCTTAACGACCTCCATGTGGACATATAGAAAAAATACCCGATCCCAAATTGGACATAGGTAGCGACCAGGAGGCCTATCACGTCTCTATGAAAAAACCCGCGCGAGCCGGCCACCTCTCTATATGGGAACACATGATCTGCGACTAATCGCGGGAACACTTGCGGAACCCACATGTACAACATCATCGTCAAGATTGCACAGACACATGACTTCCAACAGTTGGATTTCCAGAAGTGGATCTCCTTCGTTTTGCTCAACACTTGTAATTGAGAAGAATTGTTTATACCCGTATCCAGTACAGGCGTATAACCCAACTCTTTGAAGAAATGGAGAATATCACGCACTCCAACGTTATTTTGATCGTATTCCAGCTTGACAGTCGATTCCTCCGCAAGGATATCGATAATCTTGAAATCATCGCATCGTATCTCGCTCACATGCTGATAAAATGCGTCCTTGGACATATCTGGAGCGTACAACTCTAAAGTCACCTCTTTAACGCCGCTGTCCGCGGCTGGCGCGGAAGGGTCCTTATTCAGACTCAGAATCTTACAATCAAACCCACAGTCCTCTACAAGTGCCACGATCTCGTCCGGAGAAACCACACTCGAATCATACTCCAATTGACCAATCTCGGTCAACAAAGACACGTCTACGTTCCGCACACCATGGTTCGAGCCTGCGAGCGCGGACGTCACGGAATTAACACATGCGGAACAGGTCATCCCGCTAATTAAAAATGTAGCTTTCTCCCAACCGCCCTGCTCACTCGCCAGAGCTCGGTCAGAGACCAAGTCACACTCGAACCCAGCATCCAGAACCACCTCAATAAACTCCCGTTTGGCCCGCGATGGATCCTCAGCGTCCTCATGGTAGATCACGTGCCCTTCCTCGGTGACCAGCGACACCGTGCACTCGGCCACGCCTTGGACCCGTTCCAACAGCTGTGTGACCGAGTTCACACACGCTGAACACGTCATCCCACTAATGCTAAGCACCGCTTCTCTCATCACTGTGTCAATTGGTCCCACTTACACAATCCTCAAATTCTCCCTTAACCAATTCCGGGGCACGCTCAACGGGCACCAACGCAAAGACTCTATCGTTCTGTAACCTTTTATACACTCTCCAACAACACTCCGAACCACGGCTTACCAGTCGCTGCAAGTCCGTACCTTGCCAATTACCATGTCAATTTGCACCCCATTATACAGCTAAAACGTCAAACTCACACTCTGTTTAATGGAGAAAAAACCGAAAAAAGCACATTATAAAGAGGTGCCCGTTATGTATAACGAGGCCCATCGGCCTTATAACTCGTCTCCTTGGCGGTGTAGGTGTGTGATCCAATGGCTCACAATAGCCCGACGATTTTCTTGATCTCTTGTATGTTTTTGTCTGCGATCTCGCCGGCTCGCTTGTTGTTGTGAGCCAGGACTTGTGTTAAGTAGCCTTGGTCGCCCATCAATTTTTGAAACTCGTCTCTTGCGGGCCTCAATTCCTCGACCAACAGGTCGCTGACGTAGGTCTTCAAGTCTTTGTAATTGTTGAACTTTGAGAGGTCCGATTGTACTTGGTCTAATGGTTGTTTTTGGATCCCCGAGACAATGGTCATCAAGTTTGCCAAACCGGGACGGTTCACTGGGTCGTACTCAAAGGTATCGGTGATCGAGTCGGTCTTGGCCCTCTTGATCTTGTTTCTGATCGTGGACTCGTCGTCGTTCACGTACAGTGTGCCTTGCTTGTTCGGATCGCTCTTGGACATCTTCTTCTCCGGGTTGGCCAAACTTAGGATCCTTCTGTACTGGGTCGTCAGTGTCTGTGGCTCTGGGAAGAAGTCGGTGTGGTAGAAAGCGTTAAACCTGTGGGCCAGAGTCCTTGTCAGTTCCAAATGTTGCCTTTGGTCCTCGCCAACGGGGACATGGGTCGACTTGTACAGCAGGATATCTGCGGCTTGTAGGATCGGGTACGCTAGTAGACCCACTTTGCTCTCGTGGCCTTGGCTCAGCTCTGTAGAGTTCTTGCTCTTCCATTGAGTCATCCTACTCAGTTCTCCCAACGATGTGAGCGTTGACAGGAGCCAGAAAAGATACGTATGGTTGGCGACCGCTGACTGATCAAACACGACGCACCTCTTGGGGTCGATCCCCATCGATAGAATGCTCGCCACGGCCTCCAGCCTGTACCGCTTGAACTCCTCGACGTTGGGCTTTGGGATTGTAAGGGCGTGCAAGTCTGCAATACCAAACAGCAACAGTTCCGGGCCGTTCTCCTCGGGCAAGTCGCTCAATTGCTTCCATACAGACGTGGCACCCATGTAGTTCCCCAAATGGAACGGTCCCGTGGGTTGGATCATGCTGAAAATGCGCGAGTTCGAAGGCAGTTGGCTTGGAATCTCATTACTTATGGCCTTAGTTGCGTAGAATCTCCGGCTCGAAAACACTTGCCTGCTTGTATATCTCCACATTGGTACTCAATTGCTTCTCAGGGAATGCTAGACGGTTCCACTAACGTGACTTTGCACTCTGCTGAGCACTGGGGCGTTTGAATTACTTCAATTATTTTTCCACTAAGCCTTTGTCAAGTTGTACTTTTACTATTGACTATATACTTGTAAGAATACTGGCTGTTTTTTCCGACTCTAAGATCAGTGGTAGTGGTATAAACGATGAGCATCTCCTTGGTCAAGTCCCTGAGCCTCCAGACCAGTCGAAACTGGGAAATCGATTACAGTGATAATTTATTGGCCATTGCATCTGAGGACCGCCGGATCAAGATCATCAGTTTGAACCATGACACCCTGGCTGACACCTGGCAATTCAAACTGGTAGACTCTCTAGATGAAACAGTTCATAGTAAAGCCGTTCGGAGTGTTGCTTGGAGACCACAGGCGAGACAAGACACTCTAGCTGCTGCGTCGTTTGATTCCACCATTTCCATCTGGACTGAAGATGACAGTAACTTGGACTATGTGGACTCAGACCAAGAGATGGGCACGGAAATGGACGAGTCCCAACACGCCTCTATGGAGTTACTTGCCATTATTGAGGGACACGAGAACGAGGTGAAATCGATTGCTTGGTCCTACGACGGTTGTTTCCTAGCAACTTGCTCTAGAGATAAAAGTGTTTGGATATGGGAGGCAGACGATGCAGGGGAGGAGTATGAATGCATTAGCGTATTGCAAGAGCACTCACAGGACGTGAAACATGTCGTGTGGCACCCTTCTTTGCATTTACTGGCGTCAAGTTCTTATGATGATACGATCAGGATATGGAAGGAATTCGAAGACGATTGGGAGTGCACGGCGACATTAGACGGCCACCAAGGTACCGTGTGGTGTTCAGACTTTCAGAAACAGGAAGGTCAATTGAGACTCTGCAGCGGCAGTGACGACTCCACGGTAAGGATTTGGAAGTTTATTAGAGATGAGCCCAATAATTATGGCCATCAGGAATGGGTTTGTGAAACAGTTTTACCAAGGGTCCATACAAGACAAATCTACAGCGTTTCATGGGGGGAAAATGGGTTGATTGCTACCACAGGCGCTGATGGACTCATATGCATTTTCCAAGAAGTGGAAAGTGGTAAATGGGAGCTCATTGCTAAGAGACAGACAGCACATGGAGTCTATGAAGTGAACTCGGTGAAATGGATCACTGCAGATGGTATGACATTGTTAGTCACAGCAGGTGATGATGGGAAAGTTAACGTTTGGAATTGGCAAAATTGATTACTTTACTTTAATGCTAATATATGTTCTGGAGCACATTTCTGCCTGCACAGGGGACACTCTGGCCTCTCATTACACCAGTTTAAGAGACAGTCCCAACAGTATAGATGACCACAGGGAGAACTACTTGGATCTCGCATCTTTGACAAACATAATGAGCAAACCCTCGACGATTCCGGAATGAATGGCATGACTAAATCGTCACTCAGATCAATATGGACAACCTCGGAGTCCAAAGGTACTCTAGAGATCACGGACTGATCCTCGATGTTGGATTTTTCGGAGAGCGCACCGCCACTTGACTTATTACCAATCGACTTAGAGAAGATTTTATTCAAAGCGGTGAATAATTTAGACGAGTTCTGTAATAGGAGCACGTACCCTAGAATTTTGTAGGTTTCAGATGTAGACGCACGGAACGATTCCTCATTTTTTGACGTTTGATGGCCCAACACATACCTAACCCCCCATATTCTCTTGGCAATATCATAGTAAGCGCCTTTAAAATAAAAAAACATCAAATGTATGTCCAAGGAGACGTTCAGTACTTGCTTATAGGACGGAGACGTGTCTTCTGTTAGCCTGGAGAGAAATGTCGTGTTCCAAAACCTGTTCAATAGTTTATTAATTAAATAAGGTCCCATAGTGAACGAAAGAATGAACATTAGCCTTTGGTATAATTTTACAAGCCGGTCACCAGTCTTATTCACATATTTCAAGTCCACATACTCTTCACCTAGCGTTGCTTTACCTCTCAATGTAGTTATCGTTAAATAAATTAACTTGGTGATAATTCCAATCTCTTTCGGATGTAAATTAACGAACAATTGGCCCTTCAAATCTCTCAACAACAGGAGTAATTTGTTCATCAAGATGGACTCAATTTGATCATCCTTTTGATGAGCTTGTACTATACTGGCAGCGTCAGCAAAGGGGAGCGACAGTTTTGGAAGATAATCATTCTTGTCATTCAATTCTTGCGAAGTATCTCCTGACATCCTCTCAGAAATAGTTATTTACCAGCCCTGATACAGATCAATGGCGTCCTACGTGTAGAGCTGCGTTTGCTTGTTGTGGCTGTGCAACTACTTACTGAAAGTTTGCACATAATAAATGGCAGAGTTAATAGCAAAATATGTACATTTTATCTATACAAAAGATAGCAGACCACGCTTACAAGCCTCTTTCCCAAGTAGATATTAAGAGAGTGAATTCGAGATTATCTGGCTTTGTATCAATCAACGTAGATTATTTTTTGGTACCTTGATATTGATCGACAGAGGGTTCAGGAAGCCTTACTAAGATGAGCGAAGACATGGATCATTCTGCAAATGAACTCCAAGACATTCAAACTGCCACTATTGATTCAATAAAAGACGCCAATACTGGGATAGAGAGCTTGAGTTCGAATAGACAAGGTCAAGAGGAAGGTGCCGACGAAGGCTTAGATGTTGATACTGACAACAATGAGGACGGCTCTTCTTTACAAGCCATCGTTTCCCATGAAGAGCCGCAAAAGGAGGATGAGATTACGAAGGATCCAATACTGAGTAAATACCATACAGCATGTCAAAGTGGTGATTTAGCCACAGTGAAAGAATTAATTGAAAACGAGCTTGTCTCCATAGAGGCTGATTACGACGCTACAGAGAGAGTCACCGGGTTGCATTGGGCCTCAATTAATAATAGGCTGAGCATTGTGAAATACTTGGTGAGCAAAGGCGCCGATGTGAACTATCAATCCGGCAATTTGAGTGCTACGCCATTGCATTGGGCTGCTAGATATGGCTACGTCTATGTGGTTGATTACTTACTAAATCATGGAGCAGATCCTACCTTATGCGATGATCAAGGGTTCAACGTTTTACACCTGGCTGTGAATAGCTCCAACATTATGCTAGTGGTATACGTTTTATTCTTTGTGGTCAGTACTGGAAAATTGGACGTCGATTGCAAGGATCCCAACGGCCGTACACCTTTACTATGGGCAGCGTATCAAGGCGATTCATTAACCGTGAGCGAATTGTTAAGGTTTCATGCTAGTACGAAGTGTGCGGATTCTAATGGGTTTTCTCCTCTGCATTGGGGAGTTGTGAAAGGTCAACCTCACGTATTGAAGCTATTAATTAAAGAAGGTGGTGCTGATTATTACCTTAAGACAACTGACGGGAAGGATTGTTTCCAAATAGCCAAAGAGATGAACACTGAATACGCATTGCAAGAGGCGTTACTGTATTCGGGTTACAACAAGGATGGCTCTGTAATGACCAGAATTATTAAGAAAGAGTTTCATGCCAAGTTGTTCTTATTTTCACTACCGTTTGTAGTGTTAGGATTGGTCATTGGATTATTCTCTCATATAAATTTCATCTTTGCTTTATTGGTCAGTACGGTCCTGATTCTTGCGATCAGAAAGGGTTTAGAGAAATTCGTCTTACCATCACTGGTAGATGGCAATAGATCATTGTACAACGTTTCACTACCAAAGACGCCGATAGTGGCAGGTGTATTTTTTGGATCGTTTCTATGGATCGCTCTAATCTTCATATGGCAATATTTCTATATTCTGATTTGGGACGAATTTTGGTTGTCAATGACTTTCCTATCGCTAATTTTGTCAGTAGGGTACCTTTTCTTAAGATTGGTCAATTCTGACCCTGGTATACTGGCTGTTAATGATAATCACGACGCCGTGAGGGGAGTCATTACCGAGTTATTAGACACAGGAAAATTCGATACAAAGAATTTCTGCATTGATACATGGGTAAGAAAACCCTTGAGATCGAAATTCTCTCAATTCCATCAATGTCTCATTGTAAGGTTCGACCACTTCTGTCCTTGGATCTATAACGATGTGGGGCTTTTAAACCACAAACTGTTCATGTTCTTCACTATTTCATTATTATGTGGGATAGTGGCCTTTGATGGATTGACCTTAGAGTATTTTGATTTCTTAGAAGATATCCTAGATGGCGATAAAGATTTGCACTGTAGGATTCTAGGGGACGATGAACTATGTGTTGGGTTTTCCTACTCCAGATTCATTTTCTTGATGACCGTATGGGCGAATTTCCAAGGCGCATGGATCATCATACTTATTGGTTTACAAACAGTTCAGATTTTGAAAGGTGTGACTAATTATGAAATGAACACATTGTTAAAGAAGAAGAGTTCAAAGGGCAACCCCAATGAATATTTTAACACCACTCCCGAGGGGTTCTTACCTGCAGATGGTGATATATCGACGATTAGGGATGATGACCCCATAGAAGACTTGCCTGAATTGAGTAATAGATCTACGAACCCTCTCTTACGGCTCGTGGGGATAGACCAATGTTCTTTAGTGCTCCGTGGCGGAATCTTTAGTAGAAAACGGGCCCGTCGGTTGCAAATAGCCACAAACTATGGGGTTAAACAGAACGTCATTGATTTTTGGCTAACTAGTGACAAGAAAGCGCCGATCTGGGAAAGAATATTTAAGACGTCGAAAGAAAATGGGTTAGCGCTATTGAATGGTAAAGAGGTCAACTATTTCCAACTTTACGAACTGCCAGCAAAGACTGTGACACAGGAGGATACATCGAACATGGTATAGAACCGGTTTAGCTCAAATTTTATTCATCGCAAACGTCATTAGTACTATATAAGATATTGAGGCCTAATATAAGGCCTTATATACATATACAGAGAAAACAGAGGCTCTCTGGGGACTTTACCACAACTCTGATCCTACTTCTTCGTAGGAGAGTCCGCAGTAGCCATTATGGGAGTCTGTCTACTGTCTCCCAGGCTTCTATGCACTGTACCGTCGGAATCCGTATAAGTAGTGACCGGGAACAACTTCTTCCCTTCTCCAAGCTTTAGAGCTATAAGTAAAGTAATGAGTATCAAAAATAAAGCATTCATAACTGGGTTACAAACAAGTTACTTCGTTGAGTGTCGACGATTAGCAGAACGTGAACAGTTTTACCTCATCGCCTTTATATAACCAGCGTATTCAGGCCTCCGCGGACCCCGCATTACTTAAGCAGAAACCCCACGAGTGAAAATCAGCATCACGTGATCATAAGAGTCACATGCTCAATACATCACGTGGATCGGGCATTACCCGCACCAGGGCTGCGTATTCAGTTAGGGCTTTATACGCATGCGTTCTCACACCCACCGGGAATAACAATTCTTGTTAGTTGCTTACCACTCTGCTTACAAGTGGTCAAAGCGTTAACGTTGCTTCGGACAACTGTTTAAGGTAGTAGAGAGTCAGTAGGCGTGCTGGTGCTTCAGGTTGCTGCTTCAGGTTGTTGCCTCCTAAGAGTACTGATTGCCGACTACAAACGGGTGTGGGCGGCTAAATTTACACGTGATATACCACGTGACATACCACGTGCAGTCACGTGCATTCACGTGCACCTTTTTTACTGCTCAACTTTTGTGTCTGTTCTTAAGAAAGGTGTAAAGTCCAGTGATCTGAGTCGCTTCGGTAGGCAGCGGCTGGGAGGTCTAAGCGCCAAGGTACACGCAAAAAGGAAAGGGTTTGAACCAACGCAATGTCTAATAGCGGGTTCCGAGATTCACATTTCAGCCACGTCCACTTTGCGCAGGCGCACCACGTACTGTACCATGACTGGTTGGATGACGATAATCTGCCGTTACCAGACGAACTGATACGTCGCCCCGGAGAAGGCCCCCAGTGGAACCGGTCCAATGGCGCAGACTATGACCATACTAGAGATGATGGGCTGGACTCAGCTCTCAGAACCAAGTTTTGGGAATACTTCGACGATGACGAAGAGTGGCAGATCTTTAATAAGAACAATCTCTCCGTAGAGAGTAATGGTAAACTTGTTTACAACTATGTGGTTAGACAAAACAACTTGCTCGATACAGGGAGTGATCAAGCAACTACGAATTTTGCCTCTGGGACGTCTGGCCTCTCGAACACGATGCCAATCAGAAGTGGAGAGTACAAGGACCCAGTAGAACAAGACGGTTTGGAACTACAGTCTCAGGACCCAACGTCGACTACAGTCACAGGCTCTCTCTTTGACACTAGAACCTTACTTCAGATCCGTAAGGAGATTAACAATTGGAATGACACTACTAGCTTCAGGTAGCTTCGAAACGCACAGAAACTATGTCAAAGATTATTCCGGAATATTCTCGATTTTTATTATGGTAATAATCGACATATTTTTATAAAATGACGAATACTAAACATATATTTAAAGGTTTTGAATCATTTGGTAACACAGAGGAAAAAACATTTCTAAATGGTTGTCAACATTCTGTTGCACTCATAACAATAGATATTGAAGCTTGTTTATACTCGCGGATGTTAAGAACCACTACAACGAGCTTGATTAACAGGAGGCTTTTAGCAAGGGTTGCAGCGCAAAGGTTCTATGTACAACTAAGAACAGACCCAAATGCCAAATCTTTTTTGAAGCAATACGCTACGGATCTGACAGAATTGGCAAAGCAAGGGAAGTTGGACCCCATCATTGGCAGGGATGAAGAGATTTCCAGAGCGATCCAAATCTTATCCAGAAGAACTAAGAACAACCCCATTGTCATAGGAAGAGCAGGTGTCGGGAAGAGCTCCTTGGTAGAAGGTTTGGCACAGAGGATTGTTAGAGAGGAAGTTCCTGAATCCCTGAAGGGGAAGAGTCTTTATAACCTGGAGTTATCCTCCTTGATTGCAGGGGCTAAGTACAGAGGTGAATTTGAAGAAAGGCTTAAAGGTGTCCTAGATGATGTTGACGACCAAGTCATTATGTTTATCGACGAAGTGCATATGTTACTGGGGCTAGGAAGTGATGGGAAGGGTGCCATGGACGCATCGAATATCTTGAAACCAAAACTAGCAAAGGGTCTTAGATGTATCTCTGCAACAACTTTGGATGAGTATAAGATTATTGAGAAAGATCCAGCCTTATCGAGAAGATTCCAGCCCATTATTTTGAACGAACCTAACGTTTCAGACTCTATCTCTATCTTAAGAGGGCTGAAGGAGAGATACGAAGTACATCACGGTGTGAGGATCAATGATGCAGCTTTAGTTTCTGCAGCAATCTTGTCTAACCGTTATATCACTGACAGATACTTACCAGATAAAGCTATTGACCTAGTCGATGAAGCGTGTGCTGTATTAAGATTACAACACGAATCCAAACCGGACGAAATTCAAAAATTGGACCGTCAGATCATGAAGATTCAAATCGAGTTAGAATCCTTGAAAAAAGAGAGTGATCCCCTCTCTATAGAAAGAAAAGAGGCTTTAGAGAAGGAGTTAGATTTGAAAAATGAAGAACTGAGTCGACTAACAAAGATCTGGGAAGAGCAAAAGAAGGAAATTGATGAGATAAAAAATTCTAAAGCAGAGCTAGAGGAAGCTAAATTACAGTTGGAGAAAGCTGCAAGATCTGGTGACTATACAAAGGCTTCAGAATTACGGTACAGCAAGATCCCTCAATTGGAGAGAGTGATAGAAGAACAAAAAGGGAAGAAAGACCCAACCTCAGAAAACGATTTATTATTACATGATTCGGTAACCTCCAATGATATATCCAAAGTGGTGGCAAAGATGACTGGGATCCCCACAGAAACCGTTATGAAGGGTGACAAAGACCGTTTGCTCTATATGGAAGACTCCTTACGTAAAAGAGTGGTCGGACAAGATGAAGCTATTCATGCTATCTCAGATGCAGTCAGATTGCAAAGAGCAGGTTTAACTAGTGAAAAGAGACCTATTGCAAGCTTCATGTTTTTGGGACCTACAGGTACAGGGAAAACTGAATTGACTAAAGCTTTAGCACAGTTTCTATTTGATAACGAATCTAATGTGATAAGGTTTGATATGTCAGAGTTTCAAGAGAAGCATACTGTCTCAAGGTTGATTGGTGCTCCACCAGGATATGTTCTAAGTGAATCTGGTGGTCAGTTGACAGAAGCAGTGAGAAGGAAGCCATACTCCGTAGTATTATTTGATGAATTTGAAAAAGCGCATCCTGATGTGTCTAAACTATTGTTACAAGTCCTTGATGAAGGGAAATTGACTGATTCTTTGGGCCACCAAGTGGATTTTAGGAACACTATAATTGTTATGACATCTAACATCGGTCAAGATATCCTGTTATCGGACAAGTCAGTTTACGATTCTGAAAATTCCACTTCCGGTAAGATCAGTCCAGAGATAAAAGAGGAAGTTATTGAGCAAATGAAAAAATCGTACCCTCCAGAATTTATCAACCGTATTGATGACATACTTGTCTTCAACAGATTATCCAAAGCTGTATTGAGAAACATTGTCGATATCAGAATGGAAGAGATTCAAGAAAGACTATCAGATAAGAGAATGAAGTTAGTCTTAACCGATGAAGCCAAGGATTGGCTAACGGATCATGGATATGACCATTTCTACGGTGCAAGACCTTTGAACAGATTGATCCATAAGGATATATTGAACCCTATGGCAACATACCTCTTGAAGGGACAAATAAGGAACGGCGAAACTGTACATGTAAGTGTTGATGATGCTAACAGGCTTAAAGTGGAGCCCAATCACGAAGAAGGTGAAGAAATCGAAACCGAGGAGGAAAAATAATACTGGTTGACGAACATCTTGTAAATATTTGGGATTATTAGGATTGGTATATATTATCGACAACATCTGTTCAGGACTACAAGAACACATATTGTCTGTTATTTATTTGAATACAAGTTTTTTTTAGTATTTGGTTTAAAATATTAACCGTTATATAATTATTTCATTGTTATCTCATCGCTAATGACATTTGCACTTAAACTGAGTCTAGCGATTAGGTAATTTTTTGTCATTGTAATAACTACTGAAGGATATGACTATAAGTCAGGACCAACAGGTCGGACTGACTACAAAATTTGTACAATGGTTAGAAGATGAAGGGTTGAAACAAATTTCGTCGAAGATAAAAGTTACTGATGAGATGCGTTCTGAAGGACAAGGAAGGTGTCTTGTCGCTTCTGGCGACTTGGATACTGACGAGGTTTTGTTTGAAATAAGCAGAGATAATATATTGAACGTCCTAACGTCGCAATTATGCACCAGGTCCAAGGATTTATCACCAGATATGTTGGTTGAAGAACTCGGGCAATGGGAGGCATTAATACTGTGTTTAGCGTACGAATGGAAAGTCCTTGCTAGAGATAGTCGTTGGTGGTGTTATCTCTCAGTTCTTCCTCTTAATGAAACCCTTGATACGTTGATTTTTTGGAGCGATGAAGAATTGCAACTGCTAAAACCTTCTAAGATCTTGGATAGAATAGGTAAGGATTCCGCCAAGGAGATGTTTGCCAAGATGCAAGAGTTTGTCAAGGACAAGGATGTCCCTAAGGAGATTCAAGAATTATCATGGGAAGAGTTTCTAAATATTGCCAGTATAGTCATGGCTTATTCATTTGACGTTGAAGAATCAGCCCTGTCTAACAAAGGTGATGAGGATGATACCGAAGTCGAAGATGAAGTACCAGAGACTTTGAAATCTATGATTCCCCTAGCAGATATTCTGAATTCCGATACTCACTTAAACAATGCTCATCTAGTGCATGATAAGGATTCATTAAAGATGGTCTCGATTAAGCCAATAACAGAAGGAGAACAAGTGTACAACATATATGGAGAATTATCCAACGCTGAATTACTAAGGAGATACGGGTATGTAGAAGCCGGAGGCTCTCAATATGATTTTGGTGAAGTTACATTCCAAAATTTCAAAGCATCGGTATTAGAGACGTTTCCAGAAATTAAAAAGATCACTAAAATTACCAACACTGTTTTGAATTTGTTAGCAAGTGATGATGAATTGCTCGAATTACTAGAAGATGAGAATATCGTATCTGAATCGTACGAACTATACCCAAACGGTGACGTTAGTCCCGATTTTTTAGTATTATCCCAAGTGTTATCTGCGATATACCATGTTCCCAAGATTAACATTTTACCCGAGAAGAAGATTAAAACATGTCTAATTGAGATTGTTACCAAGTCTTTAAAGATGATATCAAACGGAACAATCTCTGAAAGTTGTCAAGAGATTATCAAGAGATCAATCAGGAACCGATTAAAAGAATATCCCGCCCCACTTGAGCAAGATACCAATGAGCAGAGCTCGCATGATAGGCGTACAATGGCCCAAGTCGTGCTACGAAGTGAATACGGCTCATTATCCAAATGCCTTCAATCATTCACATCCAATTATGCGACCGTCACTGAACCAACGGTAGAAAATCCGTCTAAAAGAACTAAAGGAACAGATGCAAGATCTGATACCAAGAGACAGAAATCATAACTACAACCTGCCTGCCAATGGCTCCTCGATGACCTTCCGTGACCAACGTTGCTGGCAGTGGGTGACAGCTTCTTGTCACGTGGCTCAAGAGGTTATTTGTATGTAATTCTTTAATTCCTCCCTTCTTATTACTGTGAACCAATGCTTCATCACTGGGCCATATCTTTGTATTCGGTTGATCAGTTGGTGTGATCTGCAGTGTATGTGATAGGGAGGCTTCGTTAGCTTATCCAAGAAAAGAATAGTTGCAAATGGATTCTGTTGCGAGTCTGTTTTGGAATGAAAACGCTAAGAATTCGGATCCCTCCAGTGTGAAAAGCAATACTACGAATATGTTTCGAACCACGAGTAATGATACCAAACCGTGGCAAGCTATGAACTCGGACAGGAAATTGTCTAATTCTAACGGCGGAACAGGCAATAGCTCGGCCCAATTGCCCCAATCAGGGTCTGTCCGCAGTGTGAATAAGTTGTTGGACCATGGGCTAAGCTCTTCGTCAACTTCTGTGCAACAGATGATGACGGACACTTTGGTGGAAAAGATCATTAAGATGGCTTTACCTCCTTCTTCGGAAACCGCGAAGAGTACCATTGCGAATAGAATGGCTTTTGGTAAGAACAGACCTAGTCTGTCTGTTCCCTTAATGTCCAAAAATTTTATTGCTATGAATTCTAGGCTTGGAATCCCGTTCATGGTTGTCGACGAGATCTTTAAGATCCTCAGTTGGGATAATACGAGCTATACGCTGAGTATTCTGTTGATATACACACTAACGGTGTTCCGGCCTGCGATTGTGCTAACTTGTGGCCCCATTTTTTGCATATTGTTTGGTATCATGGTACCTCAATACCTCTATATCCACCCTCCAAACTCCAATGATTTGTTAGCATCGAACCCAACACCGGCACAGGGCCCTCCTCTGAGGAAGGCTATTTTACCCGAGCCTGTCCCTGAGTTCAGTCAAGAGTTTGTTTTAAATTTAACAGATTTGCAAAACCATATGGTTCTCTATGTCATAGCGTATGATTTCGTTTGTCGCATCTTAAACACGTTTGCATTCTTCGTCAACGAACAGATTTCATCTATAATCTTTGTCACTTTGTTAACCGTGGCCTTGTGGAGCTTGCTGTTCATTGAAAACGTTGTCACCTTGATCCCGATTCGCTTGATTATGGTAATTTGTGGATGGGCTTTTTTCATTATTATCCATCCGAACAACAGAGATTATCTATTGAACAGACTTCATTCCGAGGAGACACGGCTGAGGGTCCTGACGTTGACACGGCGTTACGAACATATGATCAACGAGAGCTTGAAATATGTCGAAGCAAGAGAGCAGAAGATAGCCACGATCTTCGAATTACAAAGATATAACAAGAAGCATAAGGAGTGGAGGCTTGTGGGTTACTCCAACGATTATTATACTTTGTTTTCAGATGCCAGGATCAGCGAAGTTAATATCGACGAGACGACAAGTAAATCCTTGGACGAAATTTTGCCACCAGAAGGATGGGGTTGGTTAGAAGGATCTACATGGAACCTAGACTTGAAGCCCAACGAGTGGGTCGACGAGAATTTCATTAAATACGTTAACATCGACAACGAGAGTAAATGGGTATATGATATAGATTTAGGTGGAGAAAGTGGACAGTACAGAAGAAGAATGTGGGTTAACAGATGCTCAAGAAAAATCCAGGACGTGAGCGGCAGAACTACCAGTCACCACAACAATAACTCCGGAGGTAACTATAAGGCAAACAGTGCGTCTAACCCTCACAACGAGAGCGCCAATGGAGTCTCGACAAATGAGTACATCGGAGACACTGCCGTAGAGGACACCTCCATCGATCTAGAAGAGATTATCAACCCACTAAGAGGCGCAAGTTACAGCGAGGGGAAACTACACGGCATAGCCAGGAAGTCGATGTCTGGAGCTCAAAGACCTACTCTTGATCTCCACTCTACGAACTCTAGAGGCTCAAATAAAACAGACGACCTTCTCGAGCACGAGACAATAGCCTTGGCAAACACTTCTTTGTAAGATAGTCAAACTCATCGCATATATACAATTTAATATTCCTTGGATTAATCCACTGGCAGCACACTCTGTCTCATTTTTTCATAAAATCTTCCAGGGATAAGAGAGACGTTGGGGTGGTACTCCTGGATTTCTCCTCTTTCTTCTTCTGCAACATATTGGTTAACGAATTCATCTTCCTCTTCTTAGCTCGCTCTTTCCCCGATTGAGTCCTTTTCTTGTCAACTTTACCATCTGGAACAATACCACTCTTGGCTTTAGCATCTGTTGTAACTGTATTCGAAGCAGCCTCAGCACAACTGGTAGAGTAGCTATCTTCTACTTTATGTTGGCAATTAGAACATACGCTAACTAATTTGCCAGAATCAACGGTAATGCTAACGTTATAGAACGGGATCTTCACCAGTCCACAATTACCACAAAACTTAGAGTCCTGGTCAATGACTTGCGCCGGTAATTGTAACTGATACCGTTTCGAAGTGTTTAGGAAATTCTTCAAGTATAGTCCAGACAGGACAGGTACAGAAGTTGGTACCAAATGTAGCAATTCATACTGTTGCCGTAGAGTTCTATCTCTAAACTTTTCACTCTGCTCTTTACTCAGGGACATGACTGTGGAGAGAACCAAAACCAACCTTGCTTGGCACCAGAAGAGACCCAGATACAATGTCTCTTGGTAATGGAATCGTTGCGATGAGCTGCAAATGGCTTTTCAGTGAAAAAATTCTAGTAGACCACAGTTGCACCGTCCGTTAACAAGAATGAGTTAGCTAATTGGAGGTATAGCATCTGTAGCGGACAGTGCAATGTAGTAAGCTACCGAAATGTATATATCAGTTTAATTTGGCAGACAGTTCTTGTGGGCCATTTACCAGGGTGATGTTTCTCCCAGGCTACGGGCATCGTTTACAAACACACATTCTTCTAAGACTCTGATCACACTGCACTCTTGGCTGTTACATCTCGCGAATTGAGTGTCTACGAGTGCGATAGGCAACCTGGTATCGTTGCTGTCAATTTGATTTGAATTAAACGAGGTGTGTGAAATACATCATACATTGTTCACTCGAGAAACACCCTTCCAAGCCCTGTCACTGAGTCCATATTAGAGTCTTGTAGTGACTGTTAAGCAAAGGGAAACAATAGGAAAATGAACGTCCACTCTGTCATCACGTCGATGAATAAAGATCGGAAGATCGCTCTGGAAGACTTCCTGTACACTTTTGGTAAGATCCAACCAAATCAAAAGGTTAGACACCCGAAACTGGTTCAATTAGACACGGACTCCTTCACTTTGCAATTCCAACTGAAGGACAGCCCAATTGATGAAACTTTCGAGAAAGTGATTCCCTTCCCACCTGTTGGATTTGACCCTGCACAGTTCAAACCTCAACGAGTTTCTGATATTCCTGGAATCTTCGACAGGATGGCTGTCAAGGCTGCTCAAACAAGAAACCTCTCCACGTATCAATTGAAGTCTAGAGCTGCTCCAAGTTCTCTATTAGACTTTCTGGTCATCAGTGGGATTATTTTGCCCTTCTTGTGTTTCATGTACAGGCCGTTGCTGAGAGTCTTGTTTCTGTACGTACTGCCTCCTTGGTTTGTACCATATCCCTCTATGGCGACAAGAGAGGCGTTGGTGGGATGGCTGGATAATGATTCTGTGTTAATTGCAATCATCGTGTTGGAGTTTTCCATCCATTTCGCAGAGACGTACCTCCTTTTAGAGCCCAAGTTGAAGTACTACAGGGTTTCTACCGATTACAAAGTGGAATGGTGGTTCTGGGGGTTAATCGAAGGCTACGGTGCTGTAAGAAGACTAGAGGAATCGGCAACACATTACAAGAAAGACTAACCTTGAGCAGAGCGCGTCGCATACTCAAATTTGACTGTCAGGTTCCGTACGTGGACATTACTCAACGTGGCCAGTCCCCCCCAAGCTGGTGTACAAGCTCGAATGGCCACATGGCACTGTTTTCACTATATAGGAATATAACAACCAATTAATGCCCATTTTAGTTACTCTTAACTTCAAGAACCACCCTAACACAGAGGCGAACCAAGTAAGAAGATGGACGAGGATATCAGTGAGAAACAGGCAGTCCATACATACAAGCGGTTGAAACTCTATAGGCTGCCTCTTCAGGGAGCGGAGGACCGTTTATCTTCCACGGATTCTCCTCTGGAGTCATCACCGTTACCGGATAGCAACCTCCAGTCCTGTATCTCCTTTGACACTATCCCAATCAGAACGAGCAGAGACGATGTGATTGATCAAAAATACGCCTCTGAGTTTCAAGGTGTTCAACTAAAGAGTCCCGATTCATATACTATGGACGAGTATTACGACGATGAGAGTGGATATATCAGTGACAACATGGACTACATGTCTCATAATAGTTACCTGTCGTCTCCCGGTCGTGGCTCTACAAAGAGAAGTCCATCTCCGCCACGATCCTCGAATATAAGTAATTCTAGGATGGCCACCGTTTTCAAGATTTCCAAGAATGGGAAGATTGTTAGGGAGGATTACCCAAGTAGACCTCTCTTAAAGAACAACTCGCTGGTACGGAATGTGTCCCATAAGGATTGGGGTCGTAATTGGGACAAAGTGAAACAACAGATCAATGAAAGAGTCACAGATAACACCAAGTTTTTCCAACATCCAGAGATTATCTTTGGTGAAGATGGCACCTACAAGGAGACTTTAGAGAAGAAGAAATTACTTGCAAAGAAAAATGTGCACCAGGATGGACTGACCCCATTGACTGAGTCTCAAAAACGGAAGTTGAAGGTGTTGAGTGAGAAAAATGGGTACTCAAATATTCCAAGAACTATACTGGTTCACGTTACTGGGAGAAAACATACATGGGTTGGTTTAGATTGGACTTTAAAGACGTTAGCACACGATCTAGATCACATTATCATCGTATCGAATCTTCCTAAATTGAAGAATTCTTTGAGGACCAGGTTATCATCCTCTGCGGACCGTCCAAATACAACGGTTAAACCTCCGTATTTAAAGAAATCCTTTTCGGAATCGAGAGTGCCAACTTCCAGCCACGACCATGAAGATCTCTACCACCCTCTTAGCGCTTCGAAGGATATGAAGAAGACGTTGTCCATTTCTAATGATAAGATCGAACACCCGGATTACGAAATGTTAGAGTGGGCTACGGGTTATGAGAGAGATATGATACAGGAGAAAGTGAGAGACATAATAACCTACGTCGAGGCGATACTCTCGAAGAACCCCAAGTGCTTGAAGATCACTGTAGAGATAACCATAGGTAAAAACAACTTCTTATTCTCCGAGATGGTAACGTCATATACACCGGATATGATCGTCTGCAGTACTTTAAAAGACGGGATTCGTTACAAATCTCATAATTTAGTCGATGTGCTATGTACCACGTCTGTGGTCCCCATTTGTGTGGTCGCATCTAACAGAATGGATGAGTTTGAACTCGATTTACAAAACCAATTTTTATCCACGAGTCCAGAGGATAAAGCCAACGTCTCTGAACCAGGACATGGTCCTTCCAGTCACGAGTCCATTACACAGCTGCTAGACGGAATGATCGAGAAATCCATTGCTCAAGCATCCACCGCCACAATACAACAAAGACCGTTATCTAGAAGGAAGACCTCAATGATCGAGGCAGCTTTGGGCAAGTCTTCAAAGGGCAATACAAGACCTGCAAATGACCGGTCACAATTGGTGAAAAAGAAATCGAGTACACCAGACCCAACCCCATCATCGTATGGTCGTCAATTTGTGGAGACGTTGCACTCCTTCAATTCGATCAGACCGACTAAGAGTAATAGTAACGCTGGAGAACCTGCTCGTTCGAGGAGAAGCGATGAATTGAGATTATCACCACAAAACTCTTTCACTAAACACTCAGAACCACTAAGGGCCTCAAAATCAAACGATAGCACACATAAACACCCAAGTTTGTTTAAAACATTGTCCTCATCAGGAGGACTAACCAAATCACATGGAACCTCTAAGGACTCAAGTTCAACAGAGAAAAGCACACATAATTCCAAGAAGAAAAAGAAGAAGGGACTCTTCGGCGGATGGGGGCTGTAGTGATGGGATCCCCTTTAAGACACAGTTGGCTCAAGAGGAGACTTAATATTTATTACAAAACTTGTACCTTGGCTTTGGTACTGTACTATATAAATGTATAATGTGAATTAATATTTCCAAACCATATAAAACGGTTCCAATCGATGAGATGAGCTCGTTGTAGTGAGAGCTCGATACGTTTAATAGAGTCATCTGTATTCTGAATGAAAGAGCCGTCACCGCCGGTAGAGAAAAAAGGGCTGAATGCTGAGCTACACCCAGCTCTGCTATCCTCTAATCTGAATTTGGTGCGAAAACACTACCAAGGCTATGACAACCCATATTTGGCAGATACGGCCCCTACACCACGTAAGAGACAGAAGCTGGGGACGTTCCATGAAGCTGGATCTGTTGTAAAGACGGTACAAGAAGCTCGAGAGCGACTTCGAAGGGAAGAACTTCAAAGACAAGAGTCGCAACGACAGAAGGAAATTGAAGAGGCCGACCGCTTGTTACAACTCCGAAGAAAGGTCGATGCAGGTGAGTTGCCTGACCATACCACGGGGGAGCAACGATACTTGGAAAAGTATGAAGATATCCCTGAAATTGAATGGTGGGATAGACCGTTTGTCAACAGTGATGGCAAAGTCTTGGATAAATTTATTGGGTCAGACGACGAGAGCGATGAGGACGAGGACGAGGACGAAACTGCGTCTATAAAATATGTGGTACACCCTACTCCGACACCAATGGCTGATAGTTCTGCCGCCGACGTTGCGCCCAATATAATGCTCACCTCATTAGAGAGGAAGAAGTTTAGGAAGAATAAACGTAAACTACAACGTGAAGAGCATGAGACCAAAATCAAGCTAGGAATAGTACCCAAACCATTACCGAAAGTGAAACTAAATAACATGATGAGCGTTATAGCGAACAACGCTAGTATCACAGATCCAAGTGGATGGGAAAAACAAGTCCGGTCTGAAATTAGTGACAGGAAATTAGCACACGAGAAAGCCAACCGTGAACGACATGAACTGTCTCAACAACGGAAAGCTGAGTCCCATAACGAGACCCAGGTTGCCACAGACCACCCTACACATTGTAAAGTGTTCCATACCCCGCCATTAATAAACCCACAGATCCGATACAAATTGAAGATGAATAGCCAGCAGCTTCATTTGAGAGGCCTTTGCATTCGGGTTAATGACAACGGGGATGCGATCCTGATCATCATTGGCACAGAGAAGAGTTGTAACCAGTACGATAAACTAGTCACACGGAGAATCAAATGGGGACAACCGTTTACTTTTGAAGGCAATACCATAACCCCGCCTGCAACGGTTCCAACAAGACTATGGGAAGGCCAACTAACCAAGGACCAAGTACAGAAATTCCCATTGAAGTGGTTCATGAGACGATGTAAAGACGAACAAGAATTCAGGGACGTTCTAACTCGTTTCGGAGACGACTCCTTCTACAAACTGTGGCTAAACAGGTTACAAACATGAAACCAAGTCGACAACAAAGCCAATATTAGGTTACATAGAGAGACTATTTACAATATATACGGGGTATATGTATAGGCTAACATTAACATTTGGTGCCAAAAAAAAAAAAATACCAGGACTGATTTTAACACATTGAGTTAATCACCAAGTTGACCTCATAAAACTTATTCCTTGATCTTGGCTAAAATTTCAGAGTCTCTAAACAAGATGACCTCGTCGTTTTCTGACCCGTCAAGCTTGATAGTAGATCCACCAAATTGAGGAATTAGGACTTGGTCTCCGACAGAGACGGATGGCACGACTTTCTGGCCGTTAGCGTCTGTGAAACCAGGGCCTACAGCCAAGACTTTGGCCTGGTTCAATTTAGCCACGTTCTTCTCAGGCAAGTACAAACCAGAGGCGGTTTTAGCCTCTGCTTTAACCCTTTGAACAAGGACACGATCCATTAAAGGAACAATGGATTTGGCAGATTTTAAAAGAGTAGACATCACGAGAGGTAATTTGACTGAACTACAGAGTTTGAAAGCACTAGTACTTGGCCAATGATGGGGGGTCCAATCAGTCCCCAGTGAAACAGTTAATCTGATTCTTGTGTTGGAACAAGTGTTTAACCAGAAAATTCCACGAAGTCACGTGATATAAATACACGTGACCAAAATACATCACGTGATTACAGATATATCACGTGCTCAACAAAATATCACATGACATGCACGTGATTGACACCATATCACGTGACACAACACGTGATCAGCAGTGTTTCACGTGATTTGGTGCGATGCCCAAAGAGGCCCTTGCCCCACGGGCCTTTGCCCTCTTGGATGGACATCAGTACGACAGTCTGCGAGTGATCAATTGGCCCTGTGTCAGTCTCCAGTGCGGATACCAGTATGTCTTGATTGCACAATGTATATACTTGAGTCTACTATGACCCGCCTTTACAACAGGTCATCTAACGACTGTTGGGAGTCTCTCTTGATTAGGTCCATCATACCAGTAGGCAGGATAGGTTTGCCGTTGTTGTCCAGGACGTAACGGAAGGGCATCTCTGTAGCCTCGTGCTTGTTGAACCTAAACTCTGGGTAATCGATAAATTTAATCTTGTCAAAGGCTACTCCTCTGTCTACAATTAGTTGCGTGGTTCTCACAGCCGTGTCAGTGGTCATCTGCTTGTCACCTAGTCTCCTACCGACCAACAGGTCTGGGTACGCCATTTGCAACTCTTTGGTCCTATCCCTAGGAGGATGGTCACCAAGGATCCCACCAAAGACGAAGTATTCGAAGTTGTCGCCGTCCTTAGGCTCCAAATCCTGAGTCGCTCTGGGGTCCAATAGGCAAACTTGTCCGTTGGTCATCTTGTTCTGGAATTGCGGGAAGCCGCATCCATGCAACTGTACAAGATCCTTTGTAGTCCATTGTAATCCCAGCTCTTTCAATTCAGATGGGATGTCGTCAGCAGTGGTAGTGGCAGGCAAAGAGGTCAAGACCAAGTTTTCTGAACCAACGTCTCTCAGGATCTGACTATACTCTAAGATCACCCACTCACTAAATCCTTCCTCCATATGCTCAATAATGTACTTCATGTTTGCTGACAGCTAATGGGGTGGGGCTGATAAAAGTCCTGGCAATGGCTGGCTTGTAACGTACTGTCTAGCTCATCGGAAGATGGTTTTAAATGAAATATCACTATTTAAGTTACCGGTAACCGTGCCACTTACACAAGGGAACCAGCTCTTTTAACCACATCTGCAGTGATCTGATGAGTAGTGATACTTCCTATAATGCTGGGCTGAGAGTTTTGACGAGGCCATATTATGACGAGACAAGTTTTAATATTGGATACCCTGCTGTGTTCCATGCCGATAAAGGTGTTCTCGACCAGAACGGGTTCTCTATCGCTTCAAAATTGTCGATTGCCTCTGATAAGGCACGGATGGGTATGCTAGACACAAATGAGGTGGGCAAGAAGTTGCTACGAAATGTGGCAGTAATGGGTTCCTCGAGTTACCATGCTGCGACTCCCAAATTGCAATGGTCTCAACTGATTGACTTCAGCAAGTGGGAAATGTTGCTTTGGGACCAATTAGTGAAGCAGTACACTAAGATGGTGTTTCAGCAACCGTTTGAGACTTGTAAAATCATCATGCAGACCTCCGGATCCACCGCAATATCTTCCGGGAGCTCCCAGGATAATGACAACGAGAATGATAATGATGGTGAGACAGTGGATTTCTTCCCCATTTATAACACGAATCAAGTAGAGCATCAAGATACAAAGGCTGCTATTGACCCGGATGGTTCATCCAAACCCCAGGACCCAGAGAAACTGGCGTTGCCTAGATTAAGTACCGGTACTGTGATCCAAGCAATTAAACAAAACCCACATGTCGGACTAAGACGGCTGTGGAGAGCCACAAACGTTTCGTTTGTCCAGTCGATGGTCTTCAAGGCCTTGAATTTTACTGGGAATCTGGTTATTGCGCCCATAGTACATCAACTAACCAAGGGGAATTTTAAGTTTGCCATGATAACTAAAGTGATTACTGATTTTATCATTGAAGTTATCACGCTGCCCATCGACCTATACAAGTTAAGAGTCATTGTTACGAAATCTGTTAAGGACACTAGTCTCAAATCGTTCTATCTAAAGCATTACGGGTTACAAATAAATGATAACGCCAAGCTAACCATTTACTCTCTGTTGGTTGCGAAAGTTATATTAAAGAAGAGCTTGGATATTGGATTAGATTACTTGGTTTACTACTGGCTGAACAACAACTTTGAATTCTTTAACAATCTGAATGAATATAGGTTTGTGACCATCTTGTCATTGAAACTATTGACTGAATGCATCCAGTTTGCCATCAAATTACCCATAGAGACAATAACGAGAAGGTACCAAGTGTCTTACCTCTTAGCCACAGAGCTGTCCGAACAGGATCTAATTATCACTCCGATGACCATGGAGAACAATGCTTTAACATGGAGTTGGTGGAGAGGCTTGTGGAATGGTTGGAAGATCGGATTAACAAGTTTAAGTTGCGGGTTCCTGTTCAAACTAATGAACAAGATAGACGACGATCTAGAGTTAGAAAAGTTTTAATCCTTGTATAATCTATCTATCTATATATGGAATGGAATTAATGATTTGGTTGATGAATATGCTGTGGGACAAATGATCACTTCTTCTCGCTCTGTTGTATCAGATACTCTCCAAGGACTCTCAATGGGTCTTCAGGCTGTTCTCTTGCAATGAGTCTCATACCTTCTAGCAAATGTGGTGTCACGTACTTGTTTAAATATCGCCTTGTGCTTGTACCTCCAATGGTAGCGGAAGAATTCACTTCATCTTTAGTAAGGGTAGCATCCGGGGCCGCAGACACGTCGTTTAACAGATCATTAGAATCCTGGTTATCTACAGAATCAACTTTTGGAACTTCCATACTTGTTATAAAGCTTCCCCCCTAGTGTGATCTGTTGATTGATCGAGGACAATTACGATTAGTAAATATCTATGGGAATTTATTGAAAAGTTCGTTACATAACCCACCTCCCATTTGCTCTGAGAACCAACCAAAATAAAATTCTAGTACTGGTCTAGTGAGACGTAAGGATGAGTGACACCGTAGAGGACCCCTTTGATCAAGTTGTCCAGGATACAAAAGATGAAGTCAAGAGGTTACATGAGTATTTAAACTCAGAGCCAGGTTCCTTGGAAAGAAAATCGGATGAAATCGACTCTATCATCAAGGATATTGAGGAAACAATGATCGATTTGGATAGAAGCGTATTTGTTATGAAACAAAGTGGCCAGAATGTGGACGAAAGAGAGCTAGAACTGGCAAAGATACGATCTGAACTATTGAATGTTAAATCGACAAGAGAACAAAAGTTACAAACGCAAGAGACTGGACCCACTTTAGAGGAAAACAACTCGGAGCCTATGACAGAAGAGTTTGCTGACCCGTTACAACAACAATTGTTGAGGGAACAAGACGAACATTTGGATAATATTCACAGGACAATGCAAAATCTACATATGCATGCAGAGACTATGGGACAAGAATTAGAAGACCAAGGTCAAATACTGGATGAGTTAGATGGTAATTTCGATTCGCTGACCAACAAATTAAGTAGAGGTAGAAGACAATTGGAATGGGTTTATGAAAAGAATAAAGAAAAGTACAACGATTGTTGTATCTTGCTGCTGATAATTGCATTGGTGATTCTGTTAATTCTTGCCTTCATAGCATAAAAGTATCTGTGGTGAAGAAAGAAGAGCATATATAGAGGAGGTATATATACAGAGATACATCTAGGTTGCTTTATCAATGGATGGTATTATTTTTCGTATTTGCAGTCTTCGATTGATTAGCGCTATTCTGTGGTGTAATGCTACCATTTGTTCTTCTCTTCTGTAAATTCTTAAAAGCTGCAGAAGCTCCAGAGCTCGCAGTAGAATGGTCCTCAGTGGTGTTTAGAGATTGGATGACTTCATACCTGCTACTGCTTATCAACATATTATCAGGTGCAGCATACCTTTTCTGGGGCGAATTGAGCCCACCAGGGTTCCCCATTAAGTTGCTGAAATTAGGATACAGATTAGCAGTCAACGAATTAATGTTAGTGCTTGATGTAGGGGCTGGAGAAGTAGGAGATGCATTGTTTTCCAACACATTATTTCCACTGGACATTCTTGACACTCTACCAAAGGGAGGTGGCTTAGTAGGATTGCTTTTAGGTGAGGTGGCGATGCTTATTTTCAATGCAGAATAGTTAGTAGAACCGGAAATGGAACGTTTAACTACAAGGGGAGTTGGATGACCTGCTAAACTGTCCTTGTTGTTATTATAATTAGATTTTGATACAGGGAATGGATGTGGTTTGGAATCAAGCGTTGGGTGCGTGACATTATATTGTTTTTTAGCATTCGTCTTAGGAGAAACAGTTATTCTTTCTGCACTCGTAGTGGGCATTTTATTCGGAAGTTGTGGTGATTTCAATGCTGTTGTGGGACTCAATGGTTTGCTCTTTGTCTTGCTAGAGAACTGGGATGAGTTCGGTTTTGGTTCACCTATCGATATTCGGTAATCTTCAGCACTTACTGCAGTACCCCCAGTAATTATTGGACTGCGGCTTCCTGAGTTCACAGTACGACTACTATCATCAGAAGACATACGTAAAGATGGGCTAGACGATGTAGTTGCTTCTCGCAACAAATGAGGGAATGGCTTTGATACCGAATCCTGAGATAAAGTGTCTTGTTTGTTGGCTGCAGCAATGTTTATCTCTGCCATTCTCTTAGTCAATTCTTCCTTATCCTCTATCAATTTCCGGCTTCGGAAAAAACAATCAACCCAATTCTCTCCTGCGTTTATAACTGCATCTGTCTCAACTGTTGGAGTACGACTTGTTTTAGATATAGAGGATAAAATCGCAAAAGAGGGCAATGATATGAACCATGCTTTGTAATGATATTTTTCTAGGATCAGAAATCCCCTTCTTGTCATCTCATCAAACTCAAAATCATACATAGACAGGTCGGAATCTCCCAAATTTACTACAAATTGACAACCATTTACTCCGTCATCGCTATATTTTAGTGTGCCATCATTTTTGATGGTCAGCAGTTTAGGTCTCCTATTTGTATCTTTCAATTCAGATTTATGTTTTGAAATTAAGTTAGTTATCAAGTTGTTGTCGATCTTATTGTAAGTCTCTAAAGACATCCCTGGACCTTTCTCCTTGTAGGATATGGTATAGATATAAACGTAGTCTTGTTTCAAAGTGGATTCGTTCACCGGTTCTTCACTCGGTGATTTTTTATTATTATTTTTGATAAACTTAGCTCCGGGATTGATAAGTTCTGGCTGTGGAGACATGCCATTACTATCTTCATTATTTTTATTCATCACAGTATTATTTGTGGCGAAGGGAAAAGGAGCTAAAGTTTTCATATCCTTATCAAACTTCTTCAAATTGGTATTATCATTGATACCATTGACACTGTTAGCCACTGGTACGGTGCTAGGTGATTTGTTCTCCTTAGAGTTCAAACCATTAGAGACCATACCAATCTGCGCTCGAGTAATTGGGATATCTGAATTCGACATAGCGTTAGAGTTTATGATTCCATTTCCAGTAGCCACTATTGGACTGGCTTGTTTCTTTTGAAACACGTCAGAAGAGTTACCAGGTTGTTGTATTTGACCATCTGTTACCAATGTTTTTAAGTTTTTTATTCCATCAACGTCGTTCCAATTATTACTACTGGATTCAATTTCGTTAGTTCCACCAATATCGATATTTGTCATTGGTGCTGAGAAAACAGCATTATTATTCTTATTAGTGTTTGCCGTAGAAGACGAAATGCCTAGTTTTTTCCTCCATTCCACAATACTACTTGTTGTATTTGAGATCTTAGCCGGTTTCCTCTTTTTCTGTTTCGCTATTGTTATACTCTTTATCGGAGTATCAATAACATGCAGTTGCCTATTATTAATCCTAAATTGGTTTGAAGTTTGGTTTATGCTCATCGGGTTGGGGGCATTACTAACATTGGTTGGCTGTGTGAGGCTTTGGACTTCCCAAATACCTCTCCATATCGACCTTTTATCATCCCAGTCAATATCTTCAAACCAAGGGTCTAACTTCATTTGCTTTAAAGTTATTCGTTCTTCGGTGTTTATAACTAAGATCTTGGTTTCCAGTGCTATTATCATTGGATTTATATCTTTTACCACAGTGCCATCAGAACTTTTCCAAGAGTAATCTAATGCTACAATTTTTTCAAATGTCCTTAGTTCATTTTCGCCTCTAAAAGGTGGGCGCCCCTCGACGAATTGATAAAGCATACACCCTAAAGCCCAGATGTCTGAGCTATACCCACATTTATTATACAGGAGAAGTTCCGGGGAAACGTACTCTGCGGTGCCGACAAATGAAGAGTTATGGATATGCTCGTTGGGGTCAGATTTTGCCGAGGTCGCAGCAGCACCAAAATCAGTGATCATCAACCTCCCCTGTTTGTCCAGCAGGACATTCTCGGGCTTAAGATCACGGTGGACAATACCTTGAGAATGGATAAATGCTAATGCGTCCACCAATTGAATCGTAAAATGCTTAGTCCATACCTCATTAAATTTCCCCCACTTGTGCAACAAAGAGAGCAATTCGCCGCCTGGTGCGTAGTCTAAGACAAAATATAGGTTCTGTTCGTCATGAAAGGTATAGTACAGCTTGATCACCCCAGGGTGATTGGATTTGGCCAGTAAATTCAAAGTGTTTTTCTCAATGGTCACATATTTCACCTTGGACTCCTTGATTATATGCGACTTGGAACAAACTTTCACTGCATACACTTTATTTGGCTGGGACTTATCAAACGCTCTGTATACTACAGAGTAAGAGCCGTGACCCAATTGCTCTTTAAATACAAAATCATCGGGTGAGCGTTTTCGTAAAGTCATAGGGTCATCACAGTATCAGGTTTAAATTTTGGGAAATGCTGTCAAATGCTGGGTGAAAGGATTCTATATAAGGCTCAATAACCAATTCTCCTCACTTTATCTCAGCTCGGGGAAGCGGGTTTTCCACGAAGCTTTTGCCTGTCCTCGATCAAACTCTTAAAAAAGCTAGTCCTCAGTACAAAGACTTCCAAGCAAACAAAGAACACTACTTCCACAACAGAGAAGACGCTTTCCAACCAAGTTGGGTGGTAATCCACCTCTTTGTTGAAAGGAACTTACGGCCCAAAACTGGTTTTTCGGATCCGCTAATAGTGTTACCCGGTCTGAATAATCATATCGATCACGTGTCGCCATCACGTGAATTTTGAAAAATTTCCTGGAAATTTGCGATGAGCTCCAAGGTCCAAGATGTATAACGGGTGCTATCAAGTGCAATTGCACCTGCCACAGGTAAGTATAGTCCCCAACGCGAGCAGTACCCATGTCAGAATTGCATAGACTTTTAACTTTTCCCGAAAGACCCATTGTTGAGGCGCAGTATCTCGCTGAATTGAAGAAATATTTAGCAGCAGGTATTCCAGCTACTTATACGTTAGAGCAAGTAGCGCAGTTTGAGAAGGGGATCGAAGATGGAGACGGTGACGGTGAGGGACAAGGGTCAAACACTACTCCATTGCACATTTTGGCAAGGTCTTTGCCCCAGGATTTGACCGCTGAGGAGGCCGATGTCGTTTTACAAATGATGAACCTTCTATTTGAATACGGTGCTGGTTGGAACTTTATCGATTACGAGGAGAAAACTGTTGGAGATCTCTTGTTATCTAGTGGTCAGACAAAGACAGGGAAGCTTTATAGACGGCTAGTGGAGGCGGGTGTCAGTGCAGAGTTGCTATTGAGGAAAATAAACGATAGCGCCAGCATTGAGTTTCTTGACCACGAAGAGCCCATTGCGCAAGAGCCCGTTGCGCAAGAGCCTGTTGTGCAAAAGCCTGCCTCACCACAACCAGTTTCGATACCGAATGAAGTTGATGACGACGACGCTACCGCGTCTAACTCTGAAGTGTATCTGAAAACAAAGTTAGAATACACTGACGACTCTCTAGTGACCAAAGAAAATAGGGACGGTGTTATGATGCAATGGGAAGACGATATCATGGAAATAGCTGCCCACACCCTATTTAGCTCTGCAAATACTGGCGAAGCTGTTATCTTGAATATAGGGTTTGGAATGGGGATAATCGATACGTATATCCAAGGTTTAGGCCCAAAGAAACATTACATCTGCGAAGCTCATCCAGACGTGCTGACAAATATGAAAAAAAACGGCTGGTACGATAAACCCAATGTCGTGGTGTTGGAAGGTAAATGGCAAGACACTTTAAACAAGCTTTTAGATGACGGTGACGTGTATTTTGATGGGATCTACTACGATACATTTAGTGAGCATTATGAGGATATGTTAGAATTATATGACATTATAGTTGGGTTGATCAAACCTGAGGGTATCTTCTCATTTTTCAATGGGTTAGGTGCTGATAGAGAGCTTTGTTACGACGTTTATAAAGAAATCGTAGATTTGGACATGGCTACCTATGGTATGAAATGCGAATATCAGCTAATTGATTTAACCAAGATCTTACCCAGTTGGAAAGATGTGAAACGGTCTTACTATAATTGCTCCTACTATTATCACCCAAAGATCACATTCAAGTAAGATATATACCCAGTAAATAACAAAAGCATTCAACTATAGATGTGCATAGAGGTATATGCATATGTATCCGCCAAACAGAAGAAAGAAAAAGTTCTTTAATATTATTACAACAGACATCAAGGAGCTTCGATAGGCTCAATTGAGGAGTTGGAAATTCTTCTCCGCTTAATGTGTCTTTCGATATCCAATGTTTCAATGACTTCGGATAGTTCTTTTTCAATCAACCTAGCGGTATCCAGTTTTCCTAAATTGAAAGCCACCATGTTTAATATATCATTGTCTGTAATAGGAGACGGAATGGGCCTATCAGTACCTTGGTTTTCAAACTTTTTAACGCTTAGTGCGCTGAATTTTGTATTAAATTCATCCTCAATCCATTTTAACTTTTCTTCGTTATCGACGGCACCAAATCTATTATTCGCATTTTTCCTAATCCTTGCCTTCAAGTCGTATTCCCAATTCTTGGCGCTATTTGTTATTCTCCATCTTCTTTTCCTTTCTTTATTCACTTCTCTAGTCAAATGTGCCATTTCCTCTTGTGATAAATGCTCCTTAACCTTTTTCATAACGATAGTTTTTTTGCCAGCATATAAGTCTAGATCAGGAATATTAAACTGGATTCTTGGAACATCGTCTTTTGGTTTTGGCTTTACAATTATTGCTGGTTTCATTATCGGTATTGCTTTTGGTTCCTGAGCATTCACAACTTTCATTTCAAAAATTTTGGAGTCCTCAATTTTTGTCGGACCGTCTGCTGTTTCTTTCTTCACAACTTTTTTCGGAAGAGTAGTCTTAGGTATTATAGGTATGTTACTCAAAGGCATTACTAATCCATCTAGATTTAATGTTTGGTTCCTTATTGGGCGTCCTTTTTTCCTTTGTGCTTCAGGGTCCAACTTTATTGGAACCTTTTTCACTTTCTTTTCCAGGTTAGGAAGTATGCCAGTGATCGTATTTGAGATCATAGAAGCTAGATCACCGTGATCTCCAACAGCAGTATTGTCATTATCGCCCTCCAATTGCTCTTCAACAATTTTTTGGACAAATTGTTCAACTTTTACGGTTGATAATCTTGGAGGTGGTGCGATGACGTCCTTATTAGTCTCTACGGAGGTTTGTTTGGCAAGCTCATTCGAATCGCTCATCTGTTTTCGTTTGTTACCACCAACATCATCATCATCAGAAATATCTATAACTTCTACAGTCTTTGACGGTGCAAGCTCGTTACCGGCAGCAGGAACTGAAGAATGAATATCTGCTGGTGGATCCTTAGAAAGATTACTCTCGCTCTCAACATTACGTGAAAAATCTATTGCATTGTCCTCAAGCTTTATCTTTGTTGGGAGAGCGTGAGCCTCTATTTTTTTCTGTTTTGCAATTGGGGCCACTAAGGGAATCATTGGCTTGGCTGAAAGAGCGTTGAAAATAGGAATTTGAGTTAATGTAGTTTTCTTAGCTGGAATTTCTTTATCCTGCTCTGATTTCAGTTTAGCAACAGTCTGTCTTTGCAAAGCTTGACTTCTATTGGCCATTATGGTATCTTCAATAGTTTTCCTTGTATGTGCTAAGATGGTCATAAGATGTTTTGTAGCTTCTTCAGGAGAAGCTCCATTTGCTATCTTTATCTTTGCAGCAGCTTTCAACGTTTTCACAACCGGATTCAGGATGGCTGGAATTATATTCTTTGTATTGTTCATAGAAAAGAAGGGCTTTTTAGAGGATGGGGTTGCTTTCTTTTTGGTCTTGAAAGCGCTTACTTTTATATCCCTTCTCCTTCTAGCAACGGGCAGACTAACCGGAGGATGCAGAGGCAACGTCCATGGAGGATGGAATCCGAAATTTTCTTTATATATCCTCGTTTTTAATTCAGGATCAAATGGTTTGCTATGCTTCAAATTTTTATGCAAGTATTTTATTCTATTAAACTCAGCTTCCGTTAAGAACTCGTCAGCAAGCATTTGTTCCAAATTGATAAAGTCCTCCGAATGCTCATTAAATTTAGTCTCTATTTTCTCACATAAAATATTATCTTCTTCTCCAAAATGAGATTTAGCATGACTAGATAGTTTGTGGAAAATTTCCCTTGATAGTCTATTTGATTTTTTAGTCCTTGTCTTAGTTGTTTTAGATTCGTTTGGTACTATAACATCTCTTTCTGATGCTAGTTTAGCTCTTAAATCCATCTCTTCCTGAGTCCATCTCCTGTAAGGTTTCTTAGGTTCTCCCTTTTTGGTTAACCTCAAATCAACTGGATAAGGAGGCCCCCTTGCTACTATTTCCTCTAGTTCCTTTTGTTCAGCTTTAGCTTTTTCTTGTTCCAATAATTTCATCGAATTTTTTTCTTGTCGTATCCTGGCTTTTTCCTCTCTTAGTTTAACTTTCACAAGTTTATTCCTTTCACGTCTTTGTTTTCTTGCCTTTGAAGCAGCAGAGACCGCCACAGAGGAAAACTTCTTCTTCCATACTTCTTCTGGAAGTAACGATGTCTTAGATGTTGTCTTCACTTTAGTCTTCTTGGAAGGTTTCTTTTTAGTAGTCTCAATATCTCTAATAATGATTTCTCTATCTTTAAACGATTTACTATTCATCATACTAGCATTTCGTTTCATCAAGATAGATTTTTTCTTCATTAAGAAAGGTTTCAGAATCTTGGTTGAAGGGAGTTTCTTCCCCGTTGAAGGTACCAAGTCGGCAATACTGAAGCTTCCCATACCTTTATTTAACCCACTCATCGTTATTGGTGGTTGTTGTGGTTGTGGTAGCGGTGTCACATCCTGGAGAGGTGGTTGTTCGTCCCTGTCTTGAAATGCTAATGCCATAGCATTCTGCATTATTTGGTTCAAATCAAATTGTTCATCACTTACTGGTAGTTGATTTTGCTGTTGCAGGGTGTGCTGCTGACCCACATGCTCTTGTTCTTGTAATTGTTTTTGCTGTTTATCGCCTCCAGCTGATGGCTCTTCTTGCTCATCGTCTGCAGCGTGCTGCTCACCACTGTCTAAGGAAGTGTGGACCACTTGGTTGACCATCTCTGCCAGGACTCTTGAGAATTCAGGGTCTGTATAGTCATTTTTAGTCTTCTTCTTCTTCTTAGTAGCCGCTTTTCTCTTCTTCTTTTTCTTTGCCGCGGAATCCGACTTGGGATAGAAAGTAGAGCTAGGAATCACGTAGTCCGTATTATCTATCGCGAGAGGTAATGGTTCTTGTGACTCCTGTATATCTGTAGGTTGAATCAATTCATTTTCAAATGCCTTTAATGTAGCTTCCACCAATGCCCTGGTATCATGTTGAGATTGGTCCTCCTCGTCATGAGAGTCAATAGTCGCTATGTTCGCGACTTTATCCTTCTTCTTCTTCTTTTTGGACGTAGTTTTCTTCTTACTCTTCTTACTGGCCTCTACATCACCCTGATCTTTCTGTTTCTCCTCCTTCTTCTTCTTTTTCTTTTTCTTCTTCTTGGCATCCTTCTCTTGAGACACGTTAGTCTCTGCTTCCTTGGTCAGATCGTCCACGCTAAACCCTTGCAGAGACTCTAAAATTGCTGTTCTTAAGTTGATATCATCCTGATCCAGCTCCTCGGATTGCTCCTGTGTCGCAGTCAACCCACTTTGCAATAACGTCTGTAATTCCTTGTCCGCGTCTGTGGCTTGCTCAGAACTCGAACCAGCAACCGGAGCATTAATATTTTGCATCGCACTCGCCACCACAGAGGCAAGGTCCTCATCTTCCTCGCCCAGCTCGGGTAACTCGTGATGCTGATGCTCATCGCCCTGGTCATCGCGACGCTCAGACTCGCCTGTATCGCCTTGTTTGGACTCATTTTCAGAGGTTAAAAGGCTCCCAATGAGCTCATTAAAGTTTATATCACCGGACATCCCAACCGATCGGCATATACTACTCTATTCGTAAAGAGTACCTTGCTATTGGCCTCTGTGCAAAACACTCTTTTGTTTATGTATACACTTTCTTTAAAACTAAAAACAGCAGAGCAAGGCTGTACACGTGACTTTTTAAGCAAAAGTACCTACCCACGCCTGCTTGGTGATACCGGTATCACCATGGCTTATTCGTTGCTGTTTCTGGGACAATTGCTAGCGAGTGTGGCAGTGTGTGCTAACGAGACACGCGCTGAATTTGGTTCGAGAGCGTTAGGATCAGTATTCGATTTGTTATAGTGCGTGTTCGAACCTTGCACTACCCAATTATATAGATACAAGAATAACGTGTAATGCCTGATTGAAGTATATTAGTTTATACCATATCTCTGGATTGTGTAGAATGGGATTGTAGGACAACCGTAAACAGCACTAGTGGCATGACTGGCGACTGTGTATTAGCAGGAATTAAATGTTGGTCTGGTCCTCCTGCCAGCTCGTAAGTGTGAGCGTCAATCTCATCACTATGCGCTCATTTCGCTTCCTCATGTCATGGCGTATGAGTACGCTGGGATGTTTTTGGTACGTGCGCCTTAGAGCCGTATCTGTGCTCGCCAATGGCGGATCTTTGCTCAGGTATTTATCCAACGGACCACTGCTCCTCGCATGCTGGCCACTGCTCCTCGCATGCTTCAAATATCCAACGGTGTCTCCTCCACTTTCGGGCCCTCGTTCTCATAGTCTGTGTAAAGAGTCTTAAAAATCTCGTCGTAGTCTGCCAATTCAGAGTCGAGCTTCGTCGAGGTGCCCTGTGGGTCAAACAACAGATCAATCGGGTCTACCGGCGTCGGTTGCTTGGTGGCCACGAGCGTTTCTTCCTCCACGGCAGCACGAGGCGGCGTCTTGTTGCCCGTGTTCATGATAATCTTATTCCCGCCGTACTGGGACAAGATCTTGTCCCGATCCGTCGCATGTGCCACAATAGCCATGGCCTCCAACGCCTCATGGTTCAGCAGCACTCGAGGCTCCACTATACTCTTCGCAGTAGAGATAAACCGCGAATGGCCCGTCGACGTCCGGACCATCTTCAATTTCCCAGAAAACCTCTTATTCTTCACCACTTTCGGAACATCAGAGGGCAGCCCCTCGCACTCTCCAGACTCTATATGCGTCTCTACCCAGTCAGAGTCGATGCTGGGGAAGAAATCACCGCACTGAGCACAATGACCAGAGGATCGGGCTCGCTCCGGCAACTTCACACCTCTTGGGAAAAGGATATGCCTCGATTTGAGGTGCGTCTTGTAAGTGTCACGCCGACTGAACCCACCAGAATGGTGGCACCTCAACGCCAACGGCGCACTCTCGTTGTAGAACGGACACCTGTAAGCTTTTTCAATCGCATGTTTCTTTATGTGACGAGTCAAGTAGCCTCTTATCCTGAACCGAGAATCACAGTAATGGCACACAAACGGTTCCAACTCTTGGTTACTCATCCTACCGGGCCTCCCACACTCTATGGACTACAAGCGACGCTCTACCGAACTTCCTCTCTAAAGTCCGCACTAAACCTTGGGCTTCAAGATAATTTTTCACTCCAGTTTTTTCCCAATAACGACAGGAGCCAACAGGAGCCAATGACAGGAGCAACGCTAGACATACCTGGCAATGCGGGATGCAACTGTAACCGAGCACGGTGCAACCTCCTGTCCTTAACTCCTCTTAGTATGCCCTTTACGTAATTGCGTGACGCCTTAGAACGTTGTCCCCTGGCCTGTATATAATGCATTCTTGCCAGATCATAAGCATTTGCACTTGCACTTGCACTTGCAATTGCAGTTGCACACTCAATTGTACCCGCACACGCACACGCCCAGCATCATAATGGCCTACTCGAAAGTGATCAAAGCTGCTCAGGAAGACAAATCGCTCGTCTTGAACCACACCTGCCTCAGAGTGAAGGATCCTCAGGAGAGTGTCAAGTTCTATGAGGACCATTTCGGGATGAAACTGATCAGGAAGGTGGATTTCGAAGAGATGAAGTTCTCTCTGTACTTCCTGTCGACGAACCACTCGCTGACCGCGGACGACAGTTTCAGCGAGTCCGGGATCCTGGAGTTGACACACAATTGGGGCACGGAGACAGACTCGAGTTTCAAAGTGAACAACGGGAACGAAGAGCCTCACCGTGGGTTTGGCCACATCTGCTTCACGGTGAAGGACGTGCAAGGATTCTGTTCGAAACTGGAGGCTGACGGCGTCGCATTCAAGAAGAAGCTGTCGGATGGGAGACAGAAGGACATTGCGTTTGCCCTTGACCCCAATGGCTACTGGGTCGAATTGGTTCAATACAACCTTCCATCGACTCAAGGTCTGAAGTTGAACCACACGATGATCAGAGTCAAGGACGCAGCCAAGTCTCTGGAGTTCTACCAGAACGTCCTGGGAATGAAGCTGCTGGACAAGAAAGAGGTCGAGTCTGCCAAGTTTACATTGTACTTCCTGGGCTACTACCCTGCTGACGGCTCAAGACACGACGTCGAAGGTGTCTTGGAGTTGACCCACAATTGGGGCACCGAGGATGACTCGGATTTCAAGTACCACAACGGGAACGACAAGCCCTCTGGGTACGGCCACATCTGTGTTAGTTCGAAGGATCCAGCTAAATTGTGTGCAGAGATTGAATCCACGTACGGCGACGCGATCTCCTGGGCACCAAAATTCAACCACGGTAAGATCAAGAACATTGCCTTCATCAAGGACCCTGATAGCTACTCTATAGAGATTGTCCCATCCCATATGGACCTATAAAGAGCTGCTTTTAAGAGGCTTTGATATTTATATATCGCATTATATAAATACTTACAAATCCACATTACCACTGGTACCGTCTTCGACTGCACGCATGGTTACAGCTAGCTCACACTCAGGGACAGACCTATAGGACCAAATGGGCACCCCGGTGAAAAGACGGAAAGTGACGAGAGCTTGTCAGCATTGTCGAAGAAGAAAGATCAAATGTACTGGCATTTTCCCATGCTCGAATTGCACCACTTATCAATGCGATTGTATCTTTGAAACGAACGGCCAGCAAGGTAAGTCGGTAGAATATATACAGGAGACTCCAGTGGCTTCAGATACAGTGTCGAATGGGAGAATCGCTCACGTTCCATACACAATTACACAAGTGCCATCTACGACGACGACGACGACGACGACGACGTCACCACCACCACCACGTTTATTACCACTGGGACATACCGCTGGCGGTACCGACACAACTAACAGGTCAACACTCTCTAAGGGACTCTATGTAAACGATATTGGTGAAAACCGAGAGTACAATCTGTTGCTGGATACGCTAGATCAATTGGAATCTATCCCAGAAAAGAATGAAATTATATTACAAATGATCCAAGACACTAGAGACAAAATACGAGGCATAGCTCACAATTGGGAGCCCGTGATTGACCTCAATAAGAAGCATAAATTTGCCAAGAAATCTTTAGAAACTCAATTGTTAGTGAATCGTTATAGAGCCCAAATCAGTTTAACCAAATTTGCTTACCTAAATTTGGATGACTCCTCACAGACACAATGGAACCCCCACGAGGTTAACAAGAGTTTTCTGTCGAATATTCCTTTGGTTGACGACATCTTTGGTTTGTATACTCCCTTTGACGCGATCTCACTACGTGGGATAGCGTATATCGTTCAGAAACATGTTATCAAGCAATGGAATTTGAGTTCACGTAACGATGGTGTAACAGACTTGATCAAAGCTACCATCTATCTTTTACTTCGCCATTTAGATATGTGCTGTCTCCATTTTAACGATTGTTTCGATTCAGTATCGAACCCTTTGGAGAATTACTCATTCAAAAAATTGAACAATGCATCGACAACGTCGTTATCGTCAATGTCCTCGGTGGCGAGCCCCGGGCTAACTAATCGAGAGTTAGTCGCTGTGCTGATAAAGGATATGAAACAACCGTTTGCGACTCAGTTGACGAATGTCCGAAGCAATTCGTTGCTGGCCAATATTTCTAACGATGACGTTATCTTTACATACTCTTTGAAAATGTATGAGAATTTTATCATTGGGTTTGAAGACTTTTCAAACAAAGTTACCGTACATTCTTTACATGATGCTGCATTGGAAAAACAGGATATTGAAACATTTGCAGATTTTTGTGAATTGCAAGAAATGTTACTCACGTTATCTTACAATTATTTTGGTAAAAGGATATTTCAATTATTTGATCTTAATGGGTTAATGGAGATCGAAGGGCTAGTCAAATTCTTAGACCAACAATGTTGGCTAGAAGATCACATGGGGTATGAAATCGCCTTACGATCAGCGGTATCCATGGCAATGCGCTTAGGATTATCCCGGTGGGAATACTATGTGAACTTAGACGAAGTAAACGCTGAGAGGAGAAGGTTGCTTTGGTGGAAAATATATTGTCATGAAAAATTGACATGTATGAAATTTGGGAAATTTACGTTAATAAACGATGCTCAAGTGAATTGCCTGTTACCCAAACTGTTTCGAGACCTTGGATTCACGGATTTTACGGACTTGTTAGAAAATTTCTCAAAATGTGACCCTGTAAGGTTTCAAAACTTCACTCCAGATGAGATGCGCCTTTACAGCATAATAGTGACGAGTGTCATTGGAAGCTCATTTTCCGATCAAGTGTTGTACAATGAAAAATATACCTCGATAAGAAATACCGCTAAACCGACGTCGATCAGAAACGTTTATTTACAAGAGATCTTTGAAAAAGTGACACATTGCACCAATCAGTTCGATCAATTAAAGAGACAATTTGACCATTGCGTTGATAAATTTGAAACAGACAGTGACCCTACTTCTAAGGGTCTCTTGAGTGGTGTTTATCATTTAAGCCGGCATTTCAAACTGACTTACTACTATTATTACACGACGATTTATCGTACGGTGTTGAATCTAATTAAGAGACTCTCTGATACACCTAAACATGAGTTAACTAGCGAGAAGATCGTTTTCTACACAAAGCAAGTGTTCCAGTTTTGGCAAATCACCAGTGACTATTTACTCTCTTTGGAAAACAGCTACGATGTCTTTCTATGTTTAAACCGCTACCTCCTCATCTATTCGTTGATCACCTTGAAGAGCATGGCAGACGTGAACGAGACTACCGTGTCGAGCATAGTGAAGGCATTGAGTATATTTGGGAAGCTGCGGAGGCTCTTCATGTTTACCAACACGTCAGACCTCCGAGTGACAAAGAGCCGGATCTTTAAAGAATTCAACAGCGATTTCAATTTCTTCACGGTGATGTTAAGAATCATGTTAATATCCTTCATGTTCGAACAAGAATACAAACTGGATCAATTGAACGACACTGTCGTAAGCCATGGTCCTGAGTTCGTCCAGTATGTCCAAGAAATCTTTGACCACAAATCTGATATCTACAAATACATGTTGGGTGGCACGCTGGGGTCTGGGTACCATCTAAACATCCAACAGATGTTGGAAAATGATTACAGACTCTCATACAGACAAATGGACAACCAAAAGTCCCCGTTGGTGGACACGTCTCCGATTTCGCCCTCGGAGAGGGCGGGATCGGCCAAGAACAATAAATGGTACTCATACTTGAGTATCCAACCCATCGAGTCTATAGCCACTGCCAACCATCGAAACAAGGAACCAAGCTCGACGACGGCGACGACGACGCCTCCACATCTACCGCAGACAAAAGGCTGGAACAACGGACAAGAAGCAGCGCCAACGGCGCCATCACAGCAAGCAGCGACGTCACGGGATACAGACGTCACCTCGCCAACAGTGAGCAAGATACTAGCCAACAACGACCCATTACAAAGCTTCAACTTGGGCACATTGGATGAATTCGTCTCTAATATCGAACTGAACGACCTGTTCAACTTCCTATGGAACGACACTGGTGGCCCAGACCATCCGAACCCACTAACCAGTTTATAGGAAGCCCCAAGCACATCCGCACCTCCACTATCGCACCCGGGCTTAGCTGAAGATGCGTATTACGTAGGCGGGGGCTCCCTTCCCCGCTTTCGGCTGAACGCACGGCTGAGCCTGCAGCGCGCAGCTTTCGCCCCGCCGGCGCGACGGAAAAACCGGCGCTCCTTCTAAAACGCGGGCAGCCTCCGCCTAAACGGCCCAGGGAGAGAGGGGTGGAACCCCCCCCCCCCATGACTCATAAACGAGGATTATAGCACTACTGGTTGTCCATGCCAATGGGAGGAGACTCTCATGTTGTAAGTAGCTCCTTGTTCGAAGCCACTAAGGAGACTGGGTTGATCTCGCATATATAAACCCCGACTTGATCGGTGCAACTTAAATAGTCTCATTGAGTTTGTACCGTTTCTTGCTTGATAGATCTGTACTTCTACACAGTATATACACAACATTAAACAAGACATTATGACTAGAACTAACAAATGGCAAGCTCACTCTGAGAAAGCTGACCCTAAATACTTTTCTCACACTGGGAATTTTGGTGAATCTCCTAACAACGTTAAGAAGGAGGGCTCTGGGAAGGGCAATTGGGGCCGTGCTGGTGATGAGATCAACGATTTGATCGATGACGGAGATATCCCACCTTTGTATAACAAACACCGCAGGGGCTCTAATGCCCAACGGAACGAGAGAAGGTTGAGTGACGCTCAACATAACGTTTGAACGCTCGTTTTGATGACTTCATGACTCCATATTTGCATGTATTAACGTTTACTATCATATATACAAATGGCATATATAGTAATTTGACTAGTTTTGCCCATTATACGTTGGACGGTACAGATTGTCTTGTTGCGGAGGGTTGTAGCCGGGGTTGTAATTGTAGTTTGCCCGTGGGGCTTGTGGCAATTGCTGGGGTATTAGATGTGGCAATTGCTGTGGCAATTGCTGTGGCAATTGCTGTGGCATTGCTTGTCGGGATATCTGCTGCGTCCTCGGTACAGCAGGCTGTGGGCGTAAGTATGACCTGTCGACCTCTAATTCCCAGTTTTGCTCGTTGATGAGGCTGTGAGCAGGAGGTGGTGGAGCCACTGGAGCATATGGAGGCGTGCGAGACTGTGGCGGCGGAGGAGCCTGTGGTGGCGGAGGCCTGGTCGCTCTCACAGGCTGAGGACCGGTACGCTCGTCAGAGATGTTGGCGTGTGAGTACTGAATCTCGGAGTCGATATGCTCCTGGCGAGCATGCTCAAATGTACTCTGAGAGTTGTGATTACTAGGTTTACCATGCTCATATTGAGGGGTTTGATGGTTAGGCCTACCGTGCTCGTATGTCCTCTGGGAATTGTGATTACTAGCCCTCGCATGATCGCGTGAACTCGAACTCTTACCCGCAGGTCTTGCACTGGGTCGTACTGGCCGAGACCTCGGTACCGTCTCTGTGTAAACGTCTTTCTCGTTCTGTTGTCTTGCCCTGGATGACTGTTCTCTTTGGTATTCAGCCCGTTTCATTGCCTTCTGAACTACGTAATTGTATGTCATAGCTGCGTTTCTCGTCGAGCACGCATGGATCCATGAGAAAAATGCACCTAACACTGGTACTAGACTCAAGGCAAGGTCGAAACCAATGTTGCCATGCATTTTCAATTTCAAGTCCATGGGCAATTGGAACTTTTCATCCGCAAACTCAATCAACTTATTATGGACGGAGTACATCAGTAAAGGCCCAATGACGGGGATGAATGATACCATGGGACCCCACCCGACACACTCAGTCCAGCAGCAACAGCCGCACATGTTTTTATCATGGACCCATGCTTTATTCTGTACCGACTTCCAATTCTTGCTCTCTTCCTTAGTACAAATTTCAGGCAATCGACGCTTACGTCTTGTCCCATCAGAGAGAGTTTCGTAGTAAGGATCCTTTGTAGGTTGGAAATGTGTAGCAGCAAAGTCCTGCGCTTTCCCTTCCAAAAAGCCCTCACCAAGACTGATCGCAGCCTTCTGTATAAGCCCACTCATCGAGTCTCACTTGTATGGTGGCTATATAACGCTGTGGGACACCAGAAGGTCGTGATCACTGTTCTAGTCTCTGAATCAATTTTGATTCAGTGTTAATCACTATTAAATACGTTAACCCCATTATGCTAATATAAGTCACAAATTAAAATACATAGTATGGAATGAATATATAGCTTCTATGATCCGTCAGTACATTGAGTCTGGTGCGAGATGTGTCACACCAGTCATGATCATGACTCGCTTGCATTTTTCTTGTGATTCAATTTGGAGTCGACGCTGTCCTTTAAACTGGTGGCAGCAAAATCGTCGAATTGAGGCTCATTGTTGTCAATGGGTTCGAAAGTTGGTGAATTCGTCTTTTCATATTTTGGGGACGTTGTCGTTGAAGTACTTGGCTGGGTGTCTCGGTTAAGATCCTCGGAAATGTCACCAATTTTCACTAGTTCTGCAGTTCTTACCCATCTTCTTCTCCTGGTGTATTTAGAGAACGACTCCTCAATGGAAGGTTTCTTCCACGAGTTGTCGTAGTAGATGAACCCTTGATCTGGACCAGGGTCTGCGATCGTCTTTGATTTGCTACTAGGGACGTCAATGGCTCCGTCATTGGTCAAATCCAATCTCCAGCTCTTATCAATCCATCTCCATATCATCCCCGAGTTCTCTACGGGCAACTTGAAGTGTTCTGGGGAAGGTGCCTCGTTTAAAAACTCGTCTGTCCATGGAGTTCTTTCGTAACTTAACATGCTTGACTTCCAACCGATCCCCAACCAATGTCTTTGGTTTTCATACAGCACATACGTGAACCGGATCGGTTTATTCGCGTCTCCAAGGTCGTTCGAGGATAGCTTCACCACATGTTTTTGCACCGTGGCGAATATACCTGTCTTGTCTCTATTTATCCCACCTAGGTCTAACCCAGTCATGTAGAAGATTAACAGCCTTACAAATTTGAATTTCCACAGTAACCTTCTGGTCACTTTGGACCATGGTGAGTGGTACGTCAGTAAGAAGAGCCCACCAAGCATTAGGAATTTTGTTGGCGGTAAGATCAGTAAACTCAATACGATATGGATTGGGGATAGCAATAACACTGTGTACAATAACCTTTGCACATCTTGCGACCGCAAATTTGTCAATGGGGAGAATAAAATATCCGACTTCAACGAGACTTGGTCCATAGTCTTAATTATATCTTCCAACGTGGGGCGTGTCAAAATCGTCCTTTCAATGAACGAGTCCAATTTCAAATAACCCAGTAAAACTGACACCACAACGATGTGACCCATATATTTGGTGATGTTTTGTATGTACAGGACAAGGATAATGTATGACAGCGTGACCAACACACCAGTCCAAATGTTGTCACCAGTCCATGTAATAATCGATAGGATTTTGTCCAATAAGATCAAATAAGGGTAAAACTTCACCAAGGCCTTTGAGATGGTCGGTGGAGAAGAGTTCAATAGAGGAGATTCGTGCAACGTCGTGTCACTAACATCTTCACTGGCAACCTGCCACTGGTCATCTGGGCTTAAATCTGTGTTCTTTTTCTGCAATCCTTGCAATACCAATTTGGTAGTGTTCCCCCCAAGTCGAGGTTGTAAAGTCTCAGCAAAAGTGGCTCTTGTAGACGGTTTGCCATTAGCACCCTCGCTCATCTCTTGTTTTGTCAATGGGGTTATCGAGCACTATCAGTCGAAGGACGCCTCCAATGTTTGCTGTTGGTCTTTTGTATGTGTCAAGTAGTGTGAATAATTGTGTTACTAACACAATTTATTCTCACTATTCCAAGTCCACTCCACCATTGTACCTGGCGTTCACCGCAAAATACACCTCCACGCGCAAACACTTGAGTGTATATTCATCTGTATAATACTTGTGGATGTTTAAGAAACGGAAAGTGGGCTCTAGCGGCTCTGGTAGTCATTCTAGAACTAAGATTTCTTCTTCCCAGACAGTTACAGATACCGTCAAATTTGCTGATAAGAGCAAAATTTCAAAGCCTGAGGAGAAAATACGAACTACGAGCACTAAGATTACCACTGATATACCACTAAAATGGTTACAAGATGATTTGAAAGTGCCGGCAACCGATGATTTAGCCAGCGATGAGATCAGTAAATTTATTGCCACTAACTCTAGAAAAGCAGAAAAGACTCAAAAATTGCAAGTAGCAGATCATCTGCACAATACGTTACTAATGGATTACCAACCAGACGTTTGCAAAGATTTTAAACAAACGGGTTATTGTGGGTATGGTGACAGTTGCAAGTTTTTACATTCTAGAGACGATTTTAAGAGCGGCTGGAAACTACCGCAGGATTGGAAAATAGATTCCACATCTAAGGGAAGTCATTCCAGTAAGCTAGATATTGACAAAGTCCCTTTCAAATGTGTGATTTGCAAAGAGGATTATAAATCACCGGTAGAGACCAAATGTCACCATTTTTTTTGTAACAAATGCTTCTTTGACAAGTTAAAGACTAGTACAGAATGTACAATTTGCGGCGAGGAGACTAATGGAGCAGTTAAAGTAGCTTTCCAACTGCAAAAATTGTTGGAACAACAAAGAACCGATGATATTTAATATATATACTTGATACACACAGAATCTCACATACCTATGTAATAGAAGAAGTACGTTTTCAGTTTATCCAGTTTCATACGCTCATTCTCATCAGAGTATACCTTGACTATTTCCATTAGGTTTTTCGCTTGTTCAACATAAGACGGACGGTCAATATCTAAGGATTCGATTTTCACAATGACTTTCTCATCTTTGGATTTAGAGTAATTAGTAATAACTTTCTCTAGATCCAGTGTAACTTTTTGGTTAGAAAGCTCCAATGGGTTCATATTGACTAAGAACCGATGCGACAATTTAGTCAAGAGCTGTTTCTCTTCAAATCCGGTCATTGCCCTTAGCATCTGTGTTTGAAATATCATACATTCACGAGCGAACCTATAGATGATAATTTGTTCGTTGATTAACTCATCGTAAAGCTTTTGAAGACCCCAATTGGTGCAGATTATTTCATATAGGTTTAATAGTACTTGAAAATCATTTGGAGTATATTGGTGGAAAATTGTGGAAAGAAATTTGTTGATTACTTCCAAATAAAATGTAGCTAGTATAACTCTTAGTTCATTGGCTTCGTAATTTGTATCAACAAACTGTAAATGAGATCCAATAAGTTTCACAAATATACTGTATGCAGTTGTAGAGCTTTGGAACTCCAAGATTGAGAAAAGCTTCTTTTCAGCAATTTCCCACGATTGCGACCTGGAAACATCCTGGACAATGTATGAAATTCGTTCAGCGTCATCGGTCAACGATTCGATGGCATTTCTAAAATCACTGTACTCAGTCTCCGTTTGTGATATCTTGAAGTGATTCTTCAAATATATGAACGAATTATTTGTCTTCAAAAGATCAATGTAGTTACTATTCAAATATTGAATCAACTTCTGAGTCCATTCGTCACTCAACTTATTTTCCTTATAACTAGAAAATACACGTTCCATCAACTTGATCATTAAACTATTGAACATATTTTTATTCAAATACTGGAATAATCTTTTGATTAAAGACAGTCTTGTAGCCTCCGAATCTTGATCTTTAAACTCTAAAACCATTCTGGACTCGTGGCGAAATAACTCAGTTAGAAATTCAAAAGTTGGTAAGTCATCTGCTTGGAAAAATATTTCAACACCAAAATCTAACATAGAGTCCTTTAAAGTGTTGTACGATACAGGATCACAATGCTTCATGATAGCAGTATTAAAGAGTAACCTTGTTGCAATATCTCCGCTTAATCCATTATAAGTGAAAAAGGACCACCAATTCAAAGCATTTATGTTGATTAGATCTGAAGCAACCTCAATATAACTAGCAATCCAGAATTGAGATTTCTCAGAAGCTAACCTCAAGCTCTGTAAAAGGTGGTTCTGGGCCCAGGCACGGTCAAAATATTGGAAATTTTCATGAATCATCTTTAGGATTTTCTGGAAAACCGGCCAGTGCTTCTCGCTACCCAGTTGCTCTTGAAAGGAGAAAGAAATATCAAATATGAATTTAGCCACGAGCTCTCCATTATATTTGCCCAAGTCTAACTGATAAATAAAGTTTTTCCATGTCCTTAGCAAACTTTCCTCTCCTGAAAGAATACTTTTAAGAAGTGTCTTCACACTTTTAAACTTAACTGGGAATTGTTTCTCAGAGTTAATTTCAATAAGGGCCAATAATGCATTTAAAATACAAGTAGAGATGCGCTCTCTAATAGAGGTATCTATGGTTTCAAAATGTTTAGTGGCTAATACTCTTTCGCACATCTCATCTAATCGTTTATCAAAGTTTGAGTCAGCTTTGGAGGCTAGGACAAGTAATAAGTTAAATCTGTTGACTATTACAGAAAAGTGATCAGTTTCTGTTATTTCACCCATTGGGATGATTCGTTCTATGGTAGATGCATTTAGGGTTAAGATCTGCAAAACCTTTAAGTATTTATTGAACAAAAGCGAGTTGAAAAGTTTTTGATTGTGGGTGTAAAGGACAAAATTCATATCAGATTGATAATGCTCCTCTTCGAAGTCCATGAATCTTCTCTTCTTAAAAATATAATCAAATTTTAGAATCACGGCTAGATCAATGGACCAGTTACAATGATTAACACAGTAGCTCAGAAACTTGAACCCATTAAGAAGAGTTGAATAAGTTTGATCTAGAGTAAGGATCCCCCATTTTGGAGTTGCAATGGGGAAGAAGGTACAAAGTATCAAACCTATTTCTGGAGAATAATTCCTTTGCTCGAAAAGGGCCCATAGTTCTTCCTTTTTCTGCATGGAATCTATTAAAGTACTCAAAATATCATAACTTTCATAGATTCTGATTTTATTCTCATTTGAAATGTTGTTAATACAAACTTCCAACAGATCAAAAAATGTCACAATATTGTTTAAGATCCTTGTTCTTATCTTTTGTTTCAAGTCCTGCGAACAACCTGTGTAATTTGAGATTTGAAAAAGGAAAACCTGGCATAGAGTCAGCTGTAAAAATTGAATATATTTTCTTTTCCCTCTTTTACCATTCACTTTACTCCTAAACTTGTCATAAAATTCTTGAACAATAAGATGGATTTGAGGGAGGTCGAGATTATTTAAAAAGCATAACAGCTTCTCGTTCAAATTAAGCAGTTCGTCTTCAGTAGCGCCTATAGTTATAATGTGAGTAAATAATCCATCTAGTGTTGATGACAAAGTAGATATCTCGTAAACAGATAAAGTAAAATCCATATTCATCAGTTTGAAGCTTATAATCGGTTCGTCAGGAATCTTTCCGCGATTCGTTATCAAATCTAAAAGTTCTAAAATGTTGGATTTTGTAGAAACATTCGACTCATTGGGCGTTGCTTCCAAATTTTCAGGTACAGTGTAATGTTTCCCATTTGAGGCAGAAGGTCTAGATGTGACATAACGGTTCCCAACGGCTTCTACCACCGTGGTAAATGTCGGTTTTCTCAGGGTATTTGACTTAAATCTCTTCGACAAAACCTTTCTCTTTTTCTTCTTTTGTTTCAAGTTTAAATTTTTATTGGGAGTTGCCTTAGCATTGCCCTTCTCATCATTTATCAGCGTGTCATAGTTAGTGCTGTCAGGGTTACGGCCATGAAATCTGTAGATATTTTTGAGCGAACGTCTTGGAAGTGCTACTTTATTGTCACGAGTGGGGTTTTGGTTTCTGGTATTCGCTTTAGGCCTACGAGACAGCTTAGGAGTCCTGTTATTTCTAACCTGCGATCCATCTTTCTTAGTAGGTTTGCTTGTTTTCAGCTTTCTGGAAGAAGTTAGCATCATGTCAACTACATCCTCATGGTGATCCAAACGTAGTGGGTATCGTTCGTCGTCATCGCTAGCAATTCCAAGGTCAAATTCATCGCTGGCATGACGTTCACTCTTAGGGCTATTGGGTATATCTCCAATGATGTTGTGATCAGTGACATATAGACTAGCAATATCAGGTTCTATATCAGAGTCTGACAAGTACTTTTGCTCATATTTCTCGTGGTAGTAATTATCGAGGTAATGTAGTTCATTCAAATCAGTAGCTGAGTTTCCTTCATTGTGATATACATCCGTATTATCGTCACTTAACGCTGACAAGTGCTCATCATCGTTTGAGGCTATTAATTCATTCAAAAAGTTTGAATCTTCTTTAGTCCTAGTATTCTTAGAGTTACCTTTTCTTCTTACCGCTAATCCTATTCTATTAATGCTCCTTGGAATGTGTTTCGTATCGAATTTCTTAGAAACTTTAGCTAGCTCTTTCTCCCATACCATTTTGGGTAAGATACCTTTGTATCCAGTCTTGATACTTGTCTTCTTACCTCTAAAAATGATATCTTCATCTGAATCAGAGTGTGAATCGGAAAGGGGAGCATCATTGGTGCTGTCTAGATATGTTTTCCTGAGGTTTTTCCTATAAACCACATTAGAATCGCTAGCTGATTCACCGCTGGTAGAGTCATATTCGGTCTCATACTCATCCTGGTATTCTACAGTGGCATCCCCTTTCGTGGAAGTTGTCTTTTCATTGGAAGGATTCTTAGTTATTTCCTGTAATGGCAAATCATTTAGGGACAACCCATCGGATGCCAAATCAAACGTCTTTATATCGTAACCTTCTAAAGCTTGTTTATACCTTATTCTTTCTAGACTGTATGGCATTTGTTGAATAGCTTTACGTTTCCTTAAGGATCTGCCATTTTTTGTCATCGCAGCTGAGCCATCTTCTTCAGAAGCAGACAACTCTACCTTACGCACATTCTCATGGCCCTCTACATGTGATAAGCCTGGCTCGTCATCACTCCAAATATCTCGCTGCTCCCAAATATGTTCATCAGCATAATAAACCAACCGGTCATGGCCCAATTCTCCTTCAGAGTTTGAAACAAACGGCTCTGCAGAGCTTTCTCCCCCGTTACTTGGCTCCATCTTGCAAGGGCTACTCGCTACAGATTCACCTTACACACCAGTTGCCCTGAGATGTACAGAGTGCGAAGTAGCGTAAAGCAAGTTTCAGAATAAAATATCATGTTTTAGCCACTTACTTCTTGTAAAGAAACTTGAAGCAAAGACCGCGCATCGATCTGGCGGTTGTTAATACTGTGACCACTGAGTACGTGAGTGTACTGCTTGTGTATTGTTTTAGCTGGTGTGTGCGTATTGAATAGTTGAGAGCCGAAACAATGTCGCAACATGGCTCGCCGTCCACTGTGGGTTCTAACGGCGTTAGAACCTCGGCTAGTATTGAGACGACAGTCACAAAGCTTTTAATGTCTACGAAGCATCTGTTACAAGTGCTAACACAATGGTCAAGAGGAGATGCTAGTGGTAGAAACGTGTCTGATGCCTATGTTCAATTAGGGAACGATTTCAAACTTGTATCCAAGTTTTTCTCCCATGCAAAGGTAGATGTCAGCGACTTGGGTAATGTGCCCATGAGTCTCCGTAAGATCCTAGAGGTAGCTTTAAGGGAATCGCCTTCAGAAGAGACTTTGAATAAATATTTACCTCAGATCAGAGAGATTATCGTCACATTACTGGATAAATTGAAGATCAAACAAGCATACTTGAAGAATAAGAGAGACGAAGGCGCAAATGTAGCGCCACCAGTCAGTCATAAGCACCACCTTTCAACTACGAGTAGCTTAGGTTCTTTTATATCGAAACCTGCCACTGATAATGATGTTACTCCTCCTCAAACCACCAAATTAACCGATGACAGTGTGAAGACAGAAGTTAAGGATCCTGAGCCTATTGTTACTGCTAATGTAGAAAACTCTCCCAGCAGTGATGCTGAGACAGATAATAACTTTTTGAAAGTTGAGAAACAAAGAGATTCTCATGATAGTGATGCATTGTCTCAATTGAAGAAAGGCACTAATTTACAAAGAAGAGCATCAAAAAGATACTCCGCCTACCATATGGCGAAATTGACTAACCAATCCACTTCTGAAGCTGTTGCTGCCGCTGCATTAGCCTCATCTCCAGCGACAAAGGAATATGCATCATCATCAGTACCTCTACAGCATTCTCCAGCAGAAAATAATGACACCGGAAGTTCACGGTCAACCTCTGTACACAACTTTCCTCAGATAAATGTTACTCAAAATGAGTCAGCCGCTACAGATCAAGACAGTAGTATACTACAAAATAATTCCAATTATTATAATTTATTTCTAACCATGGATGGCAAAACGAAAAAATGCCATGTACCACCTATCACAACGATGAATAGCCTAAGGCTATTGTTTGTAGAAAGGTTTGCTTATTCTCCAGAGGGCGGTAACTTTCCTGATATATATATTGAGGATGCACAACATTCAGTTTTTTATGAATTAGACGATTCTTGTATCAGTGATTTGAAAGATGGTTCAGTGGTCAAGTTACGTAAGCCAAACGCACAGGAATTGACGGCTGATACTTTGAAAGCCTTTATGGAAGAGGTGAAATTGGAAATTGCCAAATCCAATGCTTCTTTATTATCCAGACTAAATGATAAAGGGTCGTCAGCACCGCCAGCTGTTATAGAGCAACCAAAACCAGAGACTACTGGGTCTACTTCCAACGTATCAATGGTTGCGTCAGCCAGTTTATTGGATATACAACGACAGATATCAGTACTCAAGCAACTTCAAAAGGTTAACAGATCAGCACTACAAGAAAATATCGCGGGCCTGTTGGAAAAGATAGGAGAATTTAAGGCACTGCCTTTATCTAACTCAACTTCAACTTTAAGATTATACCTTGAAAAATCTCAAAACGAACTGGGTGAAATCTCCGATGGACTTTTAAGTAGAGTAGATGATTTGCAAGATCATATTGAAGTTGTGAGAAAAGATGTTGCTGAACGTGGTGCGAAACCGACAAAGAAAAAACTGGACACTTTATTAGAGGAATTACAAGCTGCCGAAGCTGATATGACAAAGATGCAAAAGTTTGTTCACACTGAAAAGCCTCACTGGAAGAAGATTTGGGAAAGTGAATTAGACAAGGTTTGTGAAGAGCAACAATTCCTAAGTCTCCAGGAAGATTTAATATCAGATCTGAAAGAGGATTTGTCCAAAACTAGAGAAACTTTTGATTTAATCGACCTTTGTTGCCAAGAACAAGAAAAGAACCCATCAAGGGCTAAATCTAACCCTGTCCTACCACTTTTGAAACCTGGAACATTTAATCAAGTCAGAGAGCAATTATTAGTCGATGTACAGTCACTTAACGTAAACCACGAAGATAGAGTAGAAGCGCTTGAGAAAGCTCAACGTCTTTGGGAGAGAGAGAAACTATATAAAGATGACGATGAGTTCACAGAAGAATTAGGTGATTTTGTTGGAACAGCGGCTTTGAAAAAATCTGGTGGATTTGAAGAAGTAGAACGATTGAGGAAACAAAAGGATGAGGAGAACTTAAGAGCTACTTTTGGAGTATAGACATCTTGTAATCTTACACATTTATATGTAGTATTTAAAAACTGCAAAATACTATTTAGAATTTGGATTGTATTATGTTGTTCATCTGAAGCTCAGCACGTACGGAATGAACAATACGCTGAAACTTGGTTGGATGTTTTTGTAGAGTAGCATAAAAGTTCCGTAAGATCGCATTGTACACGCTCCTGAAGTTTACAATGTCGATATCATACTTTGAGCATTTGCTTAATGCCAATTTGGCCAGTCTTCTAATAAACTTGAAAAAATTGTGCTCACTGAAGTTCTTTACGTTATAACATTTGGTAAATATTTGGGATAAATTTTCAGCAAAGTATTCAATTTGATGCATTATTGTCTCAGAGGTATTTAATTTACCGTTTAAAGTACCATAAGACAATCTCATGTTGAAGAGAGACCTTAGGTGCACATATAATTTCCGTTCAGTATTCATGTACAAATTTGAAATATTCCCCAGTTCAAAATTTTTCCAGACTTCGAGGGTTTGAATGTTTATATTGATGGCACAAAACTCTATTGAATGTGGCTCTAGCATATCTGATTCCTTATAGTCCATTTTTTTCAAATTAATAATCGCACTATATTCTTCCATACCTTTAAGAATCAAGTTTCTTATCCTTTCTGCGTGCTCATATCGAGCAGTGATAATAAGAAAATCGTCTGCAATCCTGATTGTAATGGAATCATTTTTGGAATTGCCTTTAAAGGCATCATAAAAACACAACATGTCGTCATAGACAATGTCCACGAGCAGTGAGGATAAACTAGAGCCTTGAAACAGACCCTCTTTCCGTAGGTAACATTTATTGCCGATAATGATACTGGTTTTATAAATCTCTTCCTTCACAAAATTTATTACGTCTTCATTAGTAATGTAAACAGTACGAACGTTATCAATAAAAACTTCTGTTTCCGAGATTGAATCACTACCATTTACAGAATTTCTTATATTGATCCTATTGTTCTTTGTATTCAGGTATGCATGTGTCCTCACATAAAACCCATCATATTTATGCAGCAATTTCTCTAATATTTGTATTACTTTATCCCTAGGTATTGAATCAAAACAAGACTGTATATCAAACTTTAAAAAATGAAGCTTCGGAAGGTTTCCATGTTTGTGCTGTAAATTGGTCTTAAATTTAGATATCAACCCTGGTATTGCTGTCGTTGATAGTACTTTGTGGAAAGAAGTTTCTCTTTGGAGTCTTAAATATTTTATCACAGACTGAATAGGCCCAACCACTTTTAGAAGATTTTTCTTGTACAACTGATAATCTTCATCATTTTGGCCCTTGCACGGTATAGATATAGTACGAAACTCCGAGGGAGTAAATTTTGGTATTATTCTAAGGCGGCTATGATTGCAAGGTGCCGAAAGAAAACTATAGTGGTTCTCACAAACTGTATTTTCAATCAAGTTCTTTTCGATGTAGTCATCTAAAAACAAATTCTGATGCTTTTCCCAAATATCACGTCTAAAGTATATCACTTCCACGGACGATGATATATTTGTTGCATGGAAGAAATAAATGATTAGTCTTGGAACGAACTTATCAAACAACCACTGAATAAAGTCATAGTTTAGTTCCTTGTTAATCAAATAATCATTCTGTGATACATCTTGAGATGATCCCTGAGTCCATTTTAGATCTTGTGTTTTTAACTTTAATACGATTGATTCAAAGAGCAATATGCCATTTAATGGTAAATGTATCATTTCCGAGATATAGTGGAAGATCTTGGCTTTATTACTTTTAGATCCAAACATTTCCAGTGGAATTAGCTTTTCCATAATTAAGATAATAAATTTAGAGACTCGTTTCGGGGGGATCTGATGGTCTGTGAGCTTAGAAACCTCTATATGTGCATCTTTCCCGCAGATGCTGTTGAATAACGTATTCAAAAATCTACTTCTTCTACAATTCTGGATTAACTTAATCATCACAGGACAAATGGCTTTTCTTTTCCGCTTCGATATTTTATGATTATTCTCTTCGAACATGTAACCAATCAGCTCAATAGGGTTGGTAGATCTCAATAGATGATGTACAAATGTGTCAGTTCCATGATTCTTATACAAAAAACTCTTGTTGCTGATAGTAGTGTGCTGATTCTTCGCAGTAAGGTTCTTTGATGTATACCATTGAGGCGGCTCGTGAGGGTAGTTTCCTCTGTTGCCAATAATTTGTTCGGAAAAATGGCCATTAAATTGGATGACAGAATAATTAGTTAATAAATCAGCAAATTTGTCATTACCAACCAGTTGTCGAAATTGATCCCAAATGGGAGACAGGATTTTTTGCACATTGAGGTTCTCCACTCTACAAACTAATTGATTACTGCTTCTGGATTTCGTATTCAAAGAATAACCAAACGTTAAAACATTACTGAACAACTTTTTTTGTAATAGGTTAATTATACAGGAATTGACAACTTCATAGTGTGTCGTTAACGCATTTAAGGAAGGATAATCAATTCGCCTAGTGTTTCTCACCACAAACGTTCTAGTTAGCAGTTGCCTTAATTGCAATTGAATGTCACAATCCACAGTAGTATCTAATCGAAATAACTTTGAATCGAAAAGTAATTCAAGCGATTTCATCATTTTGTAGGTATGGAATTAGCCGTTATCACATTAAGTTTTGAACTTCAATCGTCAAGACCAAAATCATTATATCAACCGGTGTCAATTTCTACTGTGGAGAGTAATCAAATCCAGCTCTCGATCATACACGCATGTATACACATTCCCGACTATTAAATGAAAAGTATATGTCTCTTGGTAGTTTAGATCAGTTTAGTATCTTTGTATAAAATCTTGAAAAGTGAAAAATCGCTGTCTGAACTCATCGCTTTGGAGCTTCGAGCACTAATTGTAATAAGACATATCCTCAGGCAGACAATTGCCCTCTGGAGACATGGTTAAAAAGATTAACAATAAGCTCCATATCGACTATGAGAACTGTGTGGTAGAACATCGATTGCAACAAGTAAGGCCCGCGCTACAGGGAAATGAACCTGATTTTATATCCGTCTGGTCATTTGTCATAAACCCCAGGGATTCGAAGCAAATCATTGAATTTATACGAAACAAGACTCAGCGACAGGATCCAATATCATTATCGCACATCAAAAGAATCAAAAAAGGACCCGATGGTCTAAAAGTTGTTCTTTGCTCCACGGCTATGATACCGTCTGAAGACGAGTTGCTTCTGCTTTTGAAAGACACAGGTGTCAAAGTAGAATTCAAAGACCTAAATAACGAGCTACTTATTCCTAGGAATGGTCCGTTGAAGAAAGACGATATATTTGATTGGTCACAAAAATATTGGCCTTTAGTTTGGAACGGAAATCCCAACGACCAAATTTTGAACGATTACGTCTTTGATATGGCTCAAATCAAAGAGGTTTTAGATCGTATCTCGGAGTTGTCCAGAAAACATGCCCAAGGCGGCGACAGATATTCAACTGTAACGGCATTTGTAGACCCGCTTGATAGACACAATGTTATAATAGCTACAGACTTGAGAAACGAACCACACAGTCTGATGATAGATCATAGCATAATGTGTGGGATCAAAAGCGTAGCAGAGAGGCAAAAGACGTTTCTGGAAGGCTCATTGGGAGAGGATCAGGGAAAGATGACCACATACTTGTGTCTCAATTTTGATGTGTATACAACACATGAACCTTGCTCAATGTGTGCAATGGCTCTAGTACATTCTAGGGTCAAAAGATGTATTTTTATAAATCCAATGAAGGTAACAGGTGCACTGAAGCCTGAAAGTGGGGATGGTTACTGTATGCATGCAAACAAGACGTTGAATTCGAAATATGAAGTGTTCCAATGGCTTGGGGATGAATATCCTGTAGGTGTTCTTGACTCCAAAACGTGCGCATAGATTATTTCGTAACTCCTCAGACAGTTTACCTCTTTGTAGTTTCTAACATATGTAATATAGTCCTTACTGACTCCATATGGGCTCTTTGATTCTCCTGTCGACTTAATCTTTCATTAAATTCCTCTAATACATGACAACTATCATTCAGTTCTTGATCTAATGCATTTAGTTTTAGCTCGAAGAGCCTGGATAACCTCTCTAATGCAACATTCATATCTTCTAGAGAAACGTAATTACCAGCGAATTCCTTCCTTTGAAAATCTTCTAGAGACAGTTGTCTTGAGTTGTCTAAGCAGGCAGTGACCTTCTGTAAAACAACCATCAATTTTCTGGCATCGTGTCTCTGTAATTCTTCGTACCAATTTTGAATGTCATTCTCAGTAGGATCATGTATTGCTTGGTTTTGCCTTATAAGATCGTGAAAACTTTCATATGTTAAAATCTCAGTATTGAGTAATTCAGAGACATATTTCTCCACAAGCTGCACACTACTCATGAACCTTATTTGCCTTACCAATGGAACGTTTTTTTGGTCTAATATGTTTGTAAGACTACTAAAACAGATTGTTAGTTGTTACTTAATTTGTTGACTACTAATACAAACAAAAGAATCGACTAATGACATACAGATCTACCTATATGTGGGTAGACTCGTATGACCTCCTTATTATAACCGTTAGTTACGAATTATTACATTAGTGCATGCATCGGCCCTGGATTTGTATGTGCATTGATCCTGGATTTGTATGTTTGAATTAACAATCGATATAGGTTTAGAGCCTGTGTTGTATTATTAATGACTACTTTCCTTGGCTATTACTGCTCGTAGTTTGCAACTCGGTTCAAGAGATATCACTCTTCAAATAAAGTGATCTGTATGTCTTTATTAGATCTCAATGACCTGGACAACAGTTAATAAAACATCGATTTATTCATTAGTATAAACTACTGGTATCATATCAGGCAGTCTAGCTGAGTATATCTGATGTACTAGATCCGTAGTAACTGAATGGCACATTGAGCCATGACTGAAATGTAGAATTTTGGTAAAACTAAACAACGGATAAGGTAGCCAGATATTCAAAAATAGCCCGAATAAAGCACCCTACCCCATGGCCATAGATACATGTCTGTGATGTATTATTAGCCATAGTCTATCTGTACTGCTCAAAATAAACTTCACCCCTGTTTATCAATTCTTGAGCCACGACTTGCTAAACGGTCTGATAATCCTCTGGTAGTTTTTGTAGCTCGTATTTTTCCATCGATCTCAATTACAAAGATCCGTGATAGTTTAATGGTCAGAATGGGCGCTTGTCGCGTGCCAGATCGGGGTTCAATTCCCCGTCGCGGAGTAATTTTTTTTTGTTGGATGTCTTTACCAGACATATAGCAATTTGAAGAACTATGAGTATCTATACCGCCCATTGCTCGTATTAGTCGGCAATACTGTGCGGAACTAACAGGTTAATGCACACATAAATGTTACATCAATTTATATAATATGCTTACAATGTTGTTTCTCAAATGAAGATGTAATTTTAACGAAAGTGATCCTAGAGAGCCATTCTTTTAAAGGAGGGTGAAGTGAATCACATGCGGCTCTACATTTCATAATCATTATTATTCTCTCCCTCCCAGGACTTGTTTGACTGGTTCGGTCGAGTTAATATACAGTTTGTGTTCTTGAATGTAACGTATCACCGAATTGGGTAACAGGTATTGCACTGACATGCCTCTTCTCAAGAACAGCCTGACTTTAGTTGAGGAAATATCGTTGTAAATCAACTGCTTGATCACTAGGACATTTCTCCTATGCTCATACATGATGTCATGAGACAATAGGAAAGAACGGACATCAGAACCGGTTCTTTCCACGATTAGACAACCATAATTCCCTAAGATATGATCCAAATCGGCATCCGCCCAGACGTTTGGTTCACCCATTGACTCTATCAGGTCACCACCTGCTAATAGCATGATTTTCACCCCGATCGTGCTACCGTCTTCGGAAGTAATGCCGCCCCGCTTCACATTGATCTCATGATTGAAATGGTCTAGCACTTTTGCAGTCCTAGTGTAAGAGGGTTGTAAGGACTCCCAAGCGTCGACCATCAGCCACGAAGACGTTCTTTCGCACGCCAATTCGCACATTCGAACTCTATGCGCAGATGGAGCAAGCCCTGGTTTCTGGTAAGTGTCGTTTACGGGAGAGTAATAACCTCCAATGACTTCAAACCTCGTTTGTTCATTGATGGAATCCAGGGCCATTTCAAACATTCGTAGATGTAAATATGTGATGGGCGAGAACGAGCCGCACGCCACGATTACTAAAGGCAGTTTATTCGGGTCTGAGAGTTTCTTAGCTAGCCTATGAGTGGGGAAAACGTATTCTGAGACGGATCTTGCTTGTCTTACAATCCCATGAGGCACTTCTTCCAAATCTGCAATCTGGTTTTTCTTCACTCCGACGTTGATGAAACTCGTTGCCGTTGGGTCGTTCAATATCTTAGAAGCTTCGATCTTTGCATCTAAGTCAATACGTTCTTTAGAAGAATTGGACGATGACGATGTCGAGGCATTGTTTGAGAGAGGCTGGAAGGAGTCTGAGTTCAACGGAATTTTATTCGACAATGTTCTTCTTGAAGAGTGGCCAGCCCCATGTTTGTTATGCGTGGTGTTCAAAATGAATGGTGCATCAATATAATTGTCAGCATCTGCTAGCACGAATGGGATTATAGGTCCAGACTTCGGTATCGTCGACTCCGGATCTGGCGGTGGATTCAGCTTTTCATTTTCAGACGGAGGTTTGAAGTCCGGAGCTTTAGTTGGATCCATTGTCAAATGAAACTGGGGAAAAAACTTTCTTTGCAAATCCACTCACTAGCTTCAAATCAATCTTTTACTGCTCGGGGGCACTAGTGTGTAAAATATAATATTATTAGTTAATATCTGTAATTTGAATAAGCAAGATTATGGCAGACTATTCATTTATTAATGACAATAACGGGCAGTCAGTGAAAACGGCTAGCAACCATGCAAGTCAACGTGGACCCGTTACTCCGAATAAAAATTAATGAGAAAAAAAAATGTTTTGTATTGCGACGTCGACAAGATATTGTAAGAGCAATGGTCACTTGAATTAATTGCAGTTTATAAGAAGAGATGACACGATCCTCTTGCATTGGACCCGTCGAATGACAAGCTTCTAGATCTTTAATTCCCTGTATATACAAGCTTCTTCAAGACGTCAGGTACGCACAACAACGTCCAACAAAATAGACAGGAGAGAGGAAGAAAAAAAAATGGCGTCACAGACAGGATTCGAACCTGCGCAGGTAAAACCCAATGCCTATTTGCAATTTCAATGAAATAGCAGGGCATCGCCTTAACCACTCGGCCACTGGGACGACAGCACTTATTTCAACGTTCAGATCTTTTTCTTCTGGCGGTTGCTGACTTGGGCTTGTCCGATAGGGTATAATATGTAAAACACGCTTGAATGGCGCTCCGCTGGAGCAAAAGACATGAACACCATTGACCCGTAGCTATCACGGTTGATTCATTAGCACAAATCCAAAGTGTAGACGCTAGCCTTGCGTAACATAAAATAAATACAGTATTAGTGGCAAATGGTAACAAGTGTTCTTACCTCACGTTTCTATCCTTACAAGGGATGGTTGTATACGCGCCATACACGTGAATATCTGTTAAGAAATCTCTTTGCGAGTTGCATCTTTCTTTGTTCTCGTGCTGGCTAGAAATATGTAAATACTTAAACATCGGGTTTATTAAAAGAATCACACGGTGGCTTTCAAGGCAGACAAACGGACGACTTGAGATGCAAACCATAGTGTTTGACCCCGTGTTTCTTAAGGGCAATCATTTGCTACCCACGGCTTGTCCCATTTCAAAATGGGACTCGGAAACAGACATAAAACTAACCGCCGAAAACAGTTTGGCGGTATCCAGTATTATAGTACCGGCCCTGCCACCCGGTCATCTAACCGTATGTTTTATAATATATCATTACATCTGATCAAACTGCTCAGGTAAATACTAACGTCTAAGTAGTATGTCTGTAGGTGAAGATAGAATTAATGTTAAATGACGATCCACTTGGCGCAGATCAAATGGAGTTCATCTTAAAGACGGCTAGATCAAGGCTGTCAGCCTTTTGGGAAAGAATGATGGAATACAAAGTTTCAAATATCGGAATTGACAGAAATGTCCTGATATTCAAATTGAATTGTCAAATTTGGAACGAAAATAAAGTAGAAACTTTGTTAGAGAGACCAATAGACTCAAATGATTACAAAGTAGATTTTCCCTCCCTATCTTGCGTTCAGGAGTTACGAATTGCGGGAAGGTTTTACCATCAGGGGAGTGTTTTTCTTGAAATTAAGGATATATTCCAGCATTTGAATGAGTTCATGTCGTCATTGATCATCAGCCAATTGGAATTCAGATTTCCACTGGTGTTCTCTCACGACACAAGGAAAATATTGAAAATGGAGCAAGCCAACTTCGCACCGGTCTCGTATGCTTTAACACAGAGCTCGAATTTGATCCCTTCTCTGATCGGTATTATTGCCAAAGATGGTACATCTAAGACAGTGTATAAATTATTAGCTAAGAAAAAATCCACTGAATTGAATTTTGAAATATTTAAACTGCCAGATTAGCATTGGGTCTGAAAAAGAATCACTTCGTGAAAGCATTGCTGCTCCATATCTTGTTTGCTATTACATTTGCATCTTCATCGAATGTCTCTTTCAATTCTTCCATCAAAACATTTTTGGATTTGTTCTCTTTAATGTTATCAAAAATGTACTCTACCAATTCATCTTCATAGATTCCCAGGTATTCCTTCACTAACTCATCAACAAGTTTTGTATCTCGCAAGCTGTTCAATCTAGTTGTAAGTTCATCGGCAGTCCATGGCAAATCATCTGCCACAAGAGACACAGTGACCTCTTGGTCACCGAAGGTTTCAACTTTAAGATCATTTGTTTTATCCATGGGTTTCCGAAAGTTGATATTAATATTAATCGACGCATTTGTGCCACTAACCATTGTGTCTTGGTTCTCCGTTTCGCTAGTCTCTGTAGGCATTGTGTTTTGAATTGTCTCTGGTTGATGCACCTCGTTGCTTGGTACATAGGCTCCGTTCGCTTTCCTGTCTATAGCGTCTAGTTCTTCCTCCTTCTCCTTAAAGGATCTCCTATGGCTGTAATGTGGATCAGTCGCTAAATGCATCAACTCTTTCAAGTGCAAGTTGCGTTCCTTAACTAAATATGTATCATAGTTTTTCTCTCTATCGAATTTTTTGGTCAATGTGTGTAGCTTTGGCTCAATCTTAGAATTTAATTCCATCAATAGTTTACGATACCTCGAATTTGATTCCTGCAATTTTCTTTCTTTTAAATCTTGTTCCTGTTTTTCAAAATTGCTATTGTTTACAATTATATCTCCATCGTCGTCATCTAGTGACTCTTGCAAAAGAGTACCATTTTTATGCGTTTTCTTGATGTGTTCAAACGTCTTTCGTATTTGCAACCTTGTCCGCCGGCTCTCTTCCAAATGCTCTTTCAATAAAAGCTCTTTCTCTATGCTAACTACTTTGGTCCGAAATTCTATGATATCTTTACAAAGTTGTTCCAACGAATCTCTCGGTAAATCGCTTAACGTATTCAAATCCACTTTGTAATCAAAAGACGAAGCATTGTCGTCGCTGGATAACTCCTCTGTTGGGAGGAATTTATTGAACTCATCTAGATACTCCTGTACCACTTTAACACCTTCGTCTGTTAACTCTGCTGAACTTTCATTCGACGGTATTTCAAAATCAGTATGCATTTCCAAAGTGTCAAAGCTCTTACCCAATTGAACCAATGTTTGTAACCCCTTTTCAAAAATATCCTGCCTACCAAGGAGCCTCATGAATACAATTTGAGTCCTAAGTCCCGATGTTGTCACATTAGCCCATGATTCTAATTGTAATGTTGAATCAGGATCTTGATTCTGGGAGTTTAAAAACCCGACCAACTTCGAAAGCAAGTGCTCAGTCCTTTCATTAGACCCATTGTATAGCAGTTTCTGGAATGCTACCGTTCTCATCCGTTGTTCTAACGTTATCGGTAAAAATTCTTTCAAAGTATGGAATTTCTTTAAATTAGTCTTCGTCCCTTGTATGGCCGAGGAGCCACTTGCAAGCTTCTCCTCGTTTACCTTACTACGATCAGCACGCAGAGATACTTTCCCGTTAGTCTCATTCTTCAAATCTTCAAGAATACTAATCAAAGAAGATTCGAATTTTGGAACATCTGATCTCAAAATGGGGACAAATCCTCGCTTTTCCACTTCACTCTTCCAAAGAGGGTCTCCCTTGAGGTAATCTCCGGGAGATACATACACTATATCGCTCATTCTTGAGCCCAGCTGATTGCGTTCACGGTATACTGCACCCTCCACCAAGGCTAGCGATGAGTATGGCTCAGCTATGGCTTTTGAACCCATCGTTTGAAAGTGTCTGGGTGTTGGGCCTAAATATCACTTTACACGCAGATCGATAGATTTATGAAATTTGGATAAAACAGTTGCCTGTTATCAGTGTGTTCTCACCATAGCCTCAAGAAGGATCCCTAGTACAATTGTCCCACACAGCGATTGCAAGATAGTGGAGGGGTGTCATTTTTATCACATCAATTCTTATCCTAGTTCCTTTATTTGAAAGGTGCTTTTTCCAGTGATGTCTACCGTAGAAGTCACTTTGACAGTAGGAAAACTAGATGCATCTTTAGCTTTGCTGACTACCAAGGACCATCATGTCATTGAATTTCCTACGATGTTATTGCCGGACAACGTCAAGGCAGGGTCTATAGTCAACATGACAGTGAATCAGAACTTAGAGGAAGAAAAAATCGAAAGATCTAAATTTCAAGACATTCAAGAAATAATTCTAGAGAGGTATGGTACTCATAAACCTCATCCACCCACGTTGAAAATTGTGAATGTGACCCAAACGAGTTGTGTCCTTTCGTGGGATCCGCTCGAATTGGGTTCTGCACGTTTAAGAGCGCTGATTCTTTACAGACAGGGGGTTCGTAGCATGGTGGTACCTAACCCATTTAAAGTCACTGCGACCAAGATTTCGGGGTTATCTGTTGACACAGAGTATGAGTTCCAATTGAAGTTGATAACGACCTCGGGTCAGTACTGGTCTGAAAAGATCAAGATGCACACTCACAAGATGACCGACATGTCAGGTATAACAGTGTGTCTGGGTCAATTAGACCCTGCCTTGGAAATCAGTGAGAGGCAATTGGTACAATGTTTAGAAGAAATCGGTGCCAGGCCATTACAAAGAAAAGTTGCCATCGATACGACACATTTTATATGCAATGAAGCTGATGATGACGACGATGAAGAACTAGCTAAAGCGAAGGCAAATAATATACCTATTGTCAGACCCGAGTGGATCCGGGCCTGTGCAGAAGAAAAAAGAATTGTCGGTGTCAGAGGGTTTTATTTGGATGCGGATCCTGGGATATTACAGAACTATAAATTCCCCGAGTTATCATCTATTACAAATCCACCTGCGCGCGACGTTGATGTCGATGAAGACCTTGACAATGATGCGCCACACGTTGATGATACCAAAGAAATTGCTAGTGATACTGAACAAGTAAACGAGGAAGAGTATCATGCCACGGAATCATCCGCTCCTGAACCAGCTGAAGTTGAACTGACACCGGAAGAGGATGCCGTGGAGCCTGCCGCAGAGTCTGTCGCTCTTGAAGGGACAGCGGCGGAACCTACACCACAGGAAACTGCAACGGAGTCCGCAGTTCTTGAGGCAGAAGAGAATGACACGAGCGAATTAGATGGTAACAAAGAACCCGTTAGCAGTGAAGAACTTGAAACACAGCGCTCGCAAACTTCCGCAATTGCAGATGGTTCTGTTTCAAAAGAGGTCGACCTAACAGTAAAGCAAGAAGCAACTGTGGAAAATGAAACAGAAACAACACATCCTGAAAATGAGCTGAATAGTTCTGAGACCACAGAGGTACTTGAACAGGCGCAGGAGAATGCGACACAGTTGCAAGAGGAGGAGGATGAGCCTTTAGTGCACGAGGATGAGCCTGTAGTACGCGAGGATGAGCCTTTAGTGCACGAGGATGAGCCTTTAGTGCACGAGGAAGAGCCTGTACTGCGCGAGGATGAGCCTGTACTGCGCGAGGATGAGCCTGTACTGCACGAGGATGAGCCTGTACTGCACGAGGATGAGCCTGTACTGCACGATGGCGAACAAATCGTTCGAGAGAACGAAATTGCACAAGAAGAGACAGCCGCTGAGGATGGCATGGGAGAAGAAATTGCAGACTCTCAAGAGGAAGAGGAAGAAACAGAGCCAGAGGAACAACCTGCAGCTCAAAAGAAACCTTCTGTGAACGGGTCCAAGAAGAAGACAAATAAGAAGAAGAAGAAAGGTAAGAGAAGGTGACCGTATGTCTATAACGTTGTATAATAAATGTCAATCTAAATGTCACGTGCCTCGTCGTCGAGGATTGTAACGAGTCGCTTTCGGTGAATGTTTTCCCGTCTTGTGAAACCACGCGGGCGAACAGAAAACCACCATTTCCGGATATCTTCTGCGGGGCTTCTTGGGAAGGAAGCTCTTAGCTGCGAGAAATAGAAGAGGAACTGTACTTCTATATCACAGCTATTCTGTGCTACCGCCATATATTACCAAGAATCTTCTGCAGGTTTATCGCACCTCTGTATTACTCCCTGGCACTGACAGTCCCGCAGAGCTCTACTCTTCCAGGAGGCTAAACTTTAAAACAGGCAGACAACCTCTAAGGCATTGTTCCCCTTAGAAGAGCTCCACCAGTAGAGTCCGCACGGCAGAGTCCGCACAGCAGGAGAAAGTAGCATTACCTGAATAGGATTAGCTCTCCCTAGTGCGGTCCGCAGACCGAGCGGCCGCAGTTCTCTTTCTCGAGGCTTATAGATTGGAACCTAATCCTTCTCGGTGCACTGAACCGTCCTGGTATCTTGAAACCTCAGCAGGTAGCTGGAACGTTGGCAAAGTGTAAAATGGCAAAACGGGAAAATATATCAGAATTCGCGTCTTTCGCTCTTACTGGTATACGTTTGGTTATTAATAGATTGGATGCAAATCGCTGCCGTTGTTTTAAGGCGACTCGAAAATTTTCTAGTGATCTAGAGGATCTACTACGTTAGGATATCGGTTTCAACCTTGATTCAAACTAGTGTCTAAAATTTTGTATTTCGGAAAAGCTAGATCTATTGCAACAACTTATCACTATTTGCTAGAATAACCCAGTGAGTTTAGACCATTTGGACTGAGAAGATAAAGAGAAGGTGAGAGGTGCGAAACCATTCAGGACGCGTATAGAAAAAGCATCGATTTATTGATAATCCTATTGCCTCTTCTTTCTATAATTTCATCTATATTGGGGAGAAATCTATTGCGATATCGTTGCAAATACTTCTTTCGATTGTTTTAGACTTCGATTTGCTGTCCCAAACCTCGCTGATTAATGCCCAGTTCTGACAATTTTTGATCCATACATACAGATAATCCATTATATCAACATGACGAGAGTTTATTCTGATAGTAAGCACTGGTTACTCCGTGCCCTCGTTGCGTGTTTGGTTTTCACCCACATCGTTAGTGGTCAAGAGTTCAATACCAACACTTCCTCGAGATCTACCGCACCACCAAGCTATTCTAGTTCACTAGTACCAATTTCGAGTAGATCAAGCAGTTCGTCCGTCTCGACACTATCCACACTTTCACAATCATCATCGGTTTTTTCGCAAACAAGTGACCTTTCATCACAGAGAAGCTCCAGCTCTGCAGTTAGTTCTTCGAGTTCTACACCATCATCGTCAGTGTCTCTACCGGTGACCAGTTCGAGTTCAAGCTCGAGTGCATTCAGTTCTACCTCCTCGTTTAGCTCAAGCTTGAGCTCGAGCTTTAGCTCTAGTTCCGAGAGTACTAGCAGTCCCACTTCTAGCACTTTCTCGCCAACCCCAAGCTCGAGTTCAAGCAGCTCGAGTTCAAGCAGCTCGAGTTTAAGCAGCTCGAGTTCGATCAGCTCGAGTTCAAGCAGCTCGAGTTCCAGCGCACTCACTTCGAGCACCAGCTCATCAGCATCGCTGCCTACCTCGTTCAGGTCTTCGAGTTCAGCTCGTCCTACTTACAGCGTAAGTAATACAACTTCAAGTTCGCGCTCATCCTCAACTTCCTCGAGCTCATCCTCAACTTCCTCGAGCTCATCCTCAACTTCCTCGAGCTCTTCGAGTTCATCAATCACATCAAGTTCAAGGACTGCGTCGTCCACTATTACATCTCGACCTATGCCCACTAATCCACATAGTACTATAACAAGTGTCATTGATGGACAAACTGTTCTATCGAATTACTACACTACAATAGTCAAATCTGCCACGGCAACAGGACATGCCAATAACCGTTCTGTTCATCATGGGCTCTCAACGAAAAACAGAAATATCGTCATTGGATGTGTCGTTGGTATAGGTGTCCCATTGATTGCCTTGTGCCTGGTTCTATCCATCTACGTGTGCGCCAAACCTAAGAAAACCACATTCATCGACTCCAACGGGAACGTCGTCACGGCCTACCGTAAAAATAAAATCAATAAACTGTGGAACTCAATGCTTGGAAGAAACACAAGCGATGAAGAGTATGAATCAAATCTACCTTTGGGGACAGGTACATCTGATGACGAGCTCAGCATGTCTCACACGGGGAGTAGGGGAGGAACTTTCAAATTTAACAACAATACTAATAATAATACACATACTACACATACTAATAATTTGTTAAATGAGGAAGAGAAATATTATAATAACGACTCAGATAGTTTAGAGCTGGCTGCAAGAAATTATTAAGTGGACCATTATTGCATTCTCATAACATTTTACGCTGTTTTTTCTCCTCTGCATCCTAACGTTTGAATACTTTACGATACCCAGTACTCTTTTATTCTTCTTACCAAATTTTGCTTAGTGTATATGGTGGGTATTATATATGATATTACAAATAGTTTTGTTAATGATAAACATATAGAAGGGCTTCGATATGTAACACCTTGTGTTGTTTTATTTGTAACTGTCTGATTCTCGTGTTCTTTCCAACGTATATTTTGTTTATATTATTATTTTATGAACGTAAATGACAAAATAGCCACTTGCTATGTCACATTGCTATGGGTCGAGTCCGTGAACCGAACCGGAACAGACAATAGCCTAGTAGTGGCTTGCAGCACACCTTCTAGTGATTAAAATGACGGGACTTTTGTGCCCTGATGAGCTGTTGGAGAAGATATTTGAAGAGATTACCTATAATAAAGGTAGATTGACAGTTCGTGAACTGTGGGAGATTGCTCAAAGGTGTTACGGTGAAAATAGGTTTGGCGATAACATCAAACGGTTTTTATTTAATGCGTTGTCCCAGAACGATGAGATTGAGTTTCTGGAACAAAATCAATTGGTTTCTAACAAAACTTCGGTTTCCTTCGATTCCTTCATGGCCAATGGCTCAATATATGAAGTTGGTATACCCGAGGAGAAGCTATGGATGATATTAACCGGTTATACTAAGAAGGAGTCCAACATTGGGAACTTGGCATTTGAATTATTAGTAGAGATTGCTAAATCCAAAGAAGCAGGTATCAACACTATGCAATTAGCTAAAGTTACAGGACAGGATCCAAGAAGTATTACAGGGCGACTAAAAAAGATAGCAAACTTAGTAACAGACCAACAGATGGTCTATAAGGGACACGTAGTGAAATTATTAAAATTAAAGAAATTCACCAAAGACAATAACACTAACAAAAATTATACAAATATGAAAGATCAGTTGGCTAATATTGTAGACGTGGTGAAGAAATCTAAAAACCGGATACGTCAGACTTCTGATTTGAAGAGAGAGTTGAACTTTGATAAGGATAAAAGACTATCAAAGGCATTCTTAGCAGCGATATCCTGGTTAGACGAGAAGGGTTATTTAAAGAAAGTCTTAGTGGTTTCTCCAAACAACCCTAACATTAAGATAAGGTGCGTCCAATTTCAAACCGACTATACCGATAAATCTAAAAACTCAAAATCGTTTGACGGTGAAGACGTTGACGTTGATATCGATGCGGAAGACGAAGATGCGGAAGACGACCCTGCTTTAAATAATGATGAAGAGAGTGAGAACGAGGGAGAAACTGAAAAGGGGAAAGATCTCTTTGGAGATGCTTTTGATGGCACTAACGCTACTAATTTATTGCAAGAACAAGGATTGGTCATGCTAGATGCTAACCAACCGAGCGGCAATTCTCAAAGTCTGTTACTAAACAGGTTCTATCCTTTACAAAACCAAACATTTGACATGGCTGAAAAGACAGGCACGGAAGGTTTATCCACCATTGACGCTGTCAAATATCTCTGTGGTCGAGACTACCAGCGAGCTTTTGCAAGAGCTTGTGAACATTTTCTTAAGACCGCTGGGAAACAAAAATATGACTCCACTGGCTATAACTTGATCCGGATGTATGATTTTGAAGGTAAAAAGAAATTCTTCCGTTTGTTCACAGAGATTAATTTGAAAAAATTCTCTAACTTATCAATACCGCCCACCTTGGGCTCATTAAAACCCTTAAAGAAACAGAATGTTAGCTTGCAAAAATTGAACCAAAAGCATCATGTCCCACTGAATAACACTATTAGATTTGGGGTGGATAAAGATGGTAATTTCGTCTTTTTCTGGAATGGGGAAGATGCCTCCGGTTTAGATGTTAATCAAGCTGTCAAGAACACTAGAGGTAAGGCTAAAAGGAAGGGTGATGGTTATACTGAAAGTAAAACAGAAATAAAGAAACAGAAAACTGAGCCAATAAAGAAGGTAGTGGAAACAACTGCCCCCGTTGCTTCTTCCCCTAAAGAAGCTATCAACGTTGACGGATTTTCCGCTAACTCTCTTAGATCTCTTAAAAGACAGCGTGCCATTATTGATATTTTAAATAGATCGGGAGGTGTCGCTTTTTTTGGAGAACAATTTTTTGATGACATTTCCAAAACGTTAGGCACCAATACACTGCTGGACAAGAAAACAGCCAGAAGGGATATTGAATTGATGCTAAAAAACCACAAACTTGAGTTGAGAATCGACCCGTCTAGTCGCAAGAAGATAATTTTTTTACCTGAAGTGGTTGAAGAGACTATAACTTCTTTCTTAACTAAAGAAAAGGATTCAAAGAAAAATGTATTCAGTAGTGTTTTACAAAACACCGAGCTTTACTTTTTTGATGATGCAGCAAAAGCTCGTTTCCATAAGGAGAATAAATCAGAGCAAAGAATCAGAAATTACCAAAAAAAAGATCGTTCATCTAAGACTGTGAAGAGGCCTGCCTCTAATACTAAATCTGTTAAGACGGTTGAAAAGCGCTCTTCTAAGCATACTACGAAATCAACAAACGACAAGGGTGACATTGAACATTTTCAAGATCCAAAGAATGTACTATCATTCCATATTGGAAATAAAGCTGGAATAAAAGCTTTAATCAAACTTGTGGTTATCACGAAAAGTATCAAGAATGAAATTCAGTGGGATATCATTAGCAGTTATTTTCCTAAAAACTCTTTGGATAATCTTAAAAAACAATGGACCATTCGAAGAATCCAAATGGGTCAATCAGGCTGGAAAGCTTATGTTCAGAAATGGAGGAAAATATTAGTTTCGAATATAAAAGAAGAGAATGTTACCCTAACTGAGGCAGAACAGCTAGATATTCCATTATTGTACCAGCTTTGGCAGAATTATGAAGAAAATGAGGGAAATGGGCCAACCAAACTGTATCGAAACTACAATGACAACAAAAATTCGTACACTTTTGTGAAACATTCAGGAAAGGATATATCGCATCTCGGAGCTACTATGTCTTCGATGATACAAATAGAGATTCAATCTTTAAAGCAAACATTCACAATACAGGCGGCACGTCATTTAGATAGTACTTCAAAAGCAGAATCAGTGATGCATGATGATGAGATCAGATCTGTAATTAGATCAATATTATTTGATAGAAATGAAACACAGAGGAATGAGATTGAAATATTAAAAGATGTGCCAAAAGAAGACCTAGATAGAGTAATCCTAGAAATGGCAAAAGAGAAGCAGCTGTTTTTAAATGGCTCTAAAATACAAGCGACAAGTCTTGTCAAAGATTTCTTTGCAAGTAAAGGTGATTTTAGCACTTTTGAAGAACTAAATCTATACATGACTAATTTCCGTGAGTTAACTTCTGCAGGTAATGGTATTGTCATTGCAGGTGAAATCAAAGACTATACTTCGTACGCACTCATAGACTTAATAGAACGTGGGAAAGTGAAAATACAAACTATCCCAATTGAAAGAAATCGACAATTGTTCAATTATACCACGAGAAGGTTTGAAATTGAAACACTGACTCCGCCATTTATTGTTGTAAAGAATGCGGTTGATTTGGGTGAAAATGATAAAATTAGAAATAACGTGCCTGTTCTCTTGGGTAAACCATATTCACGACTATGGATTGATTCAGAAAGCAATATTCGTCCTCACTTATGGAAGCAATTGATTTGTTCTGTCATGATGGAGGTGCTGTATCGCCCAGGTATCAAATTAGAGTCTTTAAATACGGGCCTGAATCGATATTTATCAGCAGTAGAGATAAAGGAAGTAACTCAGTGGTTAGTAGATAAAAAATACCTTATGAGGTTACCTCGGGGCGGTTTTTTGGTTGCTCCTGATTGGTATAACTTTTTATCGTGAAGAAATAAGGCCGCAATGTCGTGGCTGTTTTATACTATTCTATAAAAAGTTATGTCTATTCATGTTGAATGTTATATTAGTTAATGATTACAGACTAAGCAGTTCAGGCTTCCAGCTTGACCCAAATTTCGTAAGCACTTAGTATGAAATCCATGATTGCATTTGAATAAAGTTAATTCGTTACTGTAAAAGTCTAAATCTGTCCCCACTATGCACCTACGCTTTGCCTCCCACAATCTAAATACCATGGGGTTTAATCCTACACCCCATAGCTTAACGCCACAAGCATCGCACTGTTCGTTGTGGATAGACCAGCCTTCTCTCAAAACATCATTGTAGGTCTCTATAATATCTAAAGACGAATCTTTAACTATTTTGAGTATGTATTTGGCCATTTCATCTTCCAAATGGTATAAAGTGAGAACATCTGTTAATAGTTCCTTAGTTGTTTCAGTGTTGAACATTATAACCTTATCATCCTCAAATACTTTGGTTAGAATGCTCCACATGTGAGAATCGCTAGCTGGTAAATTAGGGTTCGGCTGGCAATTGTTCTCTAATTTGGCCAAGCCTACAAATGCCGATTGTATCAGCATATTAGTTATATCCCTCTCTGAATTGGTCTTGGACTTTCCAAAGTGGATAAACAAACAAGTGATGAGTTTGCTCCAACTTTCTAGTCTGTCGTTTTCTGATAATCGAGATGCATCCATACCAAGGCTCAGATAGTTTTGTAAGTCAGACACATTATTCTCTCCAAATTTTTGAAAATCGTCATACCAAGCGTCAATACACTTAATTGCGAAGTATAATACCTCAGGGTACTTATGGCTTTTTTTGTGAACAATTGCCAGCGCTAAATAGTTATGATTTTCCTCTAGTTGTTGAATCAAATATTCACATGGAATTCTGTCTAAGTCAAGTGCGCTAATCCAACACATTAGCTCTCCGTGGTCCTTATAACGGCAGCATAATTCAATATATTTTCTTCTCAGTTTTTCATCCATCACAATATTGCTTGATTGGAATCCACTAAAAACCTTTTCCAAGTACTCCAATTTTTTATTATCTTTTATCTCATCTTGTTCTAAAACAGTGCTATGTAGTTGAGGGTTTATTTTATGGAACATGTCAGCTACTTCAGAAGGCTGAATAATATTCATAATTTCCACCACTGATTGGCTCAGTAAGCGAGATATTCTACCTAATTCTTCATGTGACATTAACATTTTATTTGAATTGATGAAATTTAAAGCAGTACTAATACTGGTTTCAGGCAACTGGTCTAATTTCTCACTTTTTTGAAATAATGATAACATCAATTCCAGATACTTGGAAAAATTTCCTGCTTTCCTATGAAACAAAATTAGAGCTCTTATAAAGTTGCGATTCTTCAATTGAATAACAAATTTTTCTGGGTTCACGGGCATGTATACAGTTAACAGTGCTTCTATAGCTTTCTCAAATTGAAGAGAGTAGTTAGAATTAGCGTCTATTCTTTCACATATAAGATCTACCAGTAATTCAGTGTTCTGGCTGGTTAAATGGATAAATTGTGGGTACTTCACCATATTTCTCATTAGGAATGCCGCAATTAATTGCTTCTTGTCCATGTCATTTTTAGAGGATAGTAACACATCCATAAGTACGTCTACAATATATTGTCTATTGATTTCAAAGTCTATTGGAGTTGAGCTTTGTTTATTCTTCGCCACCATTGCAGAGTTTCCGTCGGAGTCGTCGATTATTTCTAAATCACTTGTATATTCTGTGCCAAACTCAGTCATTTTATCGTTAAAATTGAAAAAGGAGTCTTCAAACATTTCATTGAAGGCAGTCAATAGTCTGACTAAGTCGTATTTAATAAGCAATGCTAAATAAGGAAAGGCAGGCTCCTCGGAATTAGGATCCAGTTGTGTCCTTAATTTCTTTCCCGAAGCACTTGGCCATTCGATATCAACACCACTGAATAGTATGTTACTCAGCTTAATTTTTATCATTTCTTCCTTTTCTACGTCACCAATCATTGTATTGAATGGGAACTTCCTGCCACTAAACAGATATGTTATGTAGTCGAAAATAAACGCGGGAGGTTCATCATCTGTCGTCCCAAACAGACTACTATTTTCTAATCGTCCGTCTCTAATCCAAATTAGCAGCTCGACTAATGGCGTTTCATAATCATCTAAAGATATGTTCCAAATGTACGGGATAAGAAAGTAATCTTTCTTAGTAATACAAGTTCTGATCAATCTATCTATGTCCCAGCTTTGTGCATTCAGATTTAGTGTCAATGTTTGTAATGAATTAGGGAAATTCGCTAATATGGCTTGAAACAAGTTGGGTTGAATTATTTTTAAACGTTTCGAAATTATTAATTGGTAAACAGGTTTTAAAAAGGATTTCATTACCAATGTTCCAGCATCTGAAGTGGAGACTATATCCCACAGTAGTTCTAAAAAATCCAATGTATCAATATTCTGTTCATACCAATTAATTTGTAGTTTTAAAGAGGTACCAATTAAAATATTCATATCTCTTGTAAATCTTGTCTTAGACTTCTTGTTATCATTCTTACCCACGTTTCTTAAAAGATATTTCAATGCAGCAATGGTTAAATTGTGGAAAGTGTCCTTCAACTGGTCCTTCCTGTCTTCCAAATCTTCTGAAAGGCCTAATAAAGTTGGAATACAAAAGGATTCTTTTGCAAATTCGTTTAATAAGCTTAATGCGCTAATATAATCACCTTTTTGGACTCTATTCAAAGTTAAAGAAGACCATGAAATGAATCTGCCAATTTTTATGGAGTACTTGCAGAACAAGATCATTCTATTCTTATAGAATTGGAAAAAATTCTGTGGCGGTAATAATAAATCCTGAATTAACAGGTCTATCTTGGATATTATCTTGAAATTATCTTGTATGTTAACTATGAGTAATTGATGCGATAGTGTTAAGATGGTCAATAGCTTAGAACTGATCCATGTAATTGATAGAATAGATTCTGGGAAACTAGTATGCAACGTAGTAGCCACGTTAAGCCTCGACAGCTTATTACTACTTTCAGCGGTAATGATATAGATTACAACCTCCTTCCTGAATGAGTATGCAGCATAGAACGATGTAGGATCTGCTTGATACCAGTCGATACTGTTATGAGAGGAGTGTGAACTGGTGGAGTCATCGGTTGTGAATTTGATAGCATCCTTAAAGACAACTTCCACACTTCGTATATCCTTCATAGAAATGATGTAAAAACTCTTCTCGGTCAACAGTGCTAAGAGATTATTCATTGAAGTGTTCGATAAACTGTAACTTGACACCTTAGAGGCAATAATATGATCGTCGGTCACCGTGCTGGCTAGCAGTTTTTTAGCATCATACGTGAGGGACCAATACTTTGACCTATGTCCATTATGAAACATAAGGCGGCCAGCCAGGTCTGTAGCGACTACCCCAGTGTGTCTTGTGTCATAAAACGCTAGCCCAGTCAGCACAGCATCACGATGATAATCGATGTGCAATATCGCAGATAAAGGTTCGACGATCTGTTTATTCTCGACCTCGTCACTTTCGCTAGAAGTTTGGTTCAAGTTCCAAACAAAGATATCTCCTGAGTCGTAACCGGCAGTCAAGTGGGTTCCATCAAAAGACATGGCAATCCTGTTCACTTTAGATCGCAACATGTCAGAGGATAAAAAAGTGGAACTGGACCCCACAGGCGGTAGTCCGCCGCTATTGGGGCTCGTCGGAGTCAGTTGCGGCAGCAGTATCGTTTGTAAGTATTCCTTATGGTTAACTATGATCACAGCACCTTTCAAAGTGCCGATGACCAGGTAATTGTTGATGGGGAAAAACCCACTGGGCCCACCGTAGACAGCGCACAGAGAGTATATATGAGCTAGAGGCCGCCATGTGACCAATGTCTCGCCGTGGATCGTATCTAAGCCGTGTTTATCCAAAGTATTCTCTTGTAAAGCACTATCATTTTCCAGGGATTCGATTTGATAAGAGTCGGAAAACGTTCCAAGCTTAGACTCTAAGAAATCCGAAGCTTCAAAAGGGTTCATCTTCTCTTCATGCACATTACCACACACACACACACACACGCACCTTGTGAATCTAGCAAACCGTATACGAATAGACAGTTCAGGTGAGTGGCACTCAAAATAAAGGAATTGTTTTTATGTAACTATTACAAAATACATGACATAGTATATGAGAAAGACCAATGTTCTTATAATTTTTGCATGGCAGCGATGTCGGTGGATTGGACGTGGTCCTCGTCGTCTTCAATGGCTTGTTGCAAGTCGTCCAAAGAAACCTTGTCGTCTTCGACAACACAGTTAATTTGCAACTTCTTGATACCGAACCCAACGGCAATGAATTGGTGAGCACCCCATGTCAAACCATCCATGGCGACAGCCTTGGTGTTGGCCAACATCTCTTCCAAATCGGTTTCGTCATCCCATGGCTTGACATCGATGGTGACAATAGACTTGGCAGCTGGCTTAGGAGGCTTAGCGGCCTTTCTAGCGTTGTACTCAGCCAATCTCTTAGCCTTCAATTTTTCAGCTTCTTCATCGACTTCGTCGTCGTCGGAACCGAAAAGATCGACATCGTCGTCGTCTTCCTCGGCAGCGGCAGCGGAAGCATTACCAGAACCAGCTGGGAACGAAGCGTGTTCGTCAGCCTTGGCAGCAATGTGGTTGAACCATCTGGCGAACCCTGGGTAAGCCTTCTGGAAAGCCTTGAAGGAGGCAACGTCAGTTTGCGTGGCGGAAGCACTGTACAAAAACACACATGTTTGTTAGTAAAAGAGAACCAATTGTCATAAATATTGGTCAACCGGTGTCACTTCTTTGCGGAAAGATCAGAAACTCGTGAGTATGGTAACCCACACCTTTTGTTATCACTCATGCCGGGGGTCTTACTTCCCGTCATAAACACGGACCAAAGATATAGTTCATCATTGAAAAAGAACCGCTATAGCACACATCGGAAGACACAACCTTTCAGGTGTCTAGAACGAGAAAAAAAAAAACATACCCTTCCAAGTAGGACTTGCCAGCCAAGGAGGCGTCCAATTGTTTCAAAGTCTCAATGTTAGAGAAGTCGGTGAAAGCCATTGTCGATGAACACTTCTGAGTTGTCGGGTCCACAAGTAGTGGGAAGATCAGTGTGTTGCGAAGAAGAGCTCATCTAAAAAGACAGAGAGCCCACGGGAAGAAAAAATTTTCGGTTTGCGTCTGTCACTGTGTACGTGACGTGCGAGATGCACGTGATTGCGAGCTGCACGTGATTGCGAGCTGCACGTGATGTTTGCAGCTTTGCGTTAGGGTTAGGGTTTTATGGCAGCCACGGCTTGTATATACCGGGTCCGAGATGATCGGGTCCGAGAGGATCGGGTCGGGTCCGTTATATACTCGGCGCCGGGTAATAAGCTCGGCCGACGGCTGTGTTTTGTTATCTTTGTTCGGCCGATTATATCTTTTTTTTTATCACTTTCCTTCGGCCGACGCAAAAGAGCTCCCGGCTCCGAGGGGCCAAGCCATTCTCACGTGATTGTACGATTTGCACGTGCAGATCACGTGCTCGGCCACACCGCCGGGTAATGGCGGGTGGACGAATTTTCAAGAAGGCCCTCCGGGATGGTATAACACACAGTGGACTCAGTGTGTATACATACATACCTAGTGTATTGGCGGTGACTACGACACCTTGAGCACGAACCAAACGCAAAGCATGAGCAAGACATTGATCCCGCAAGCGTATTTGACGAATTTCCACCGCAGGGTGCGGAACGAGGACGTTCCGTTGCTGACTGCGACACAGCCTGCGAGAGGCCACAAGCGAGCCCGGGTGGTGAACTACGCGGAAGTGGACGCAGATGCGTTCGACGACACAGTGTTGGGTAACATGGTGAACGGATACGATGACGCCATGGAACAACGGCAATTTGATAGAGAGAGCGACGGTGAGGATGTGGGGATGAGCGATGAGGGCGCGTCTGATGATGAGCCCTTCGATAACAAGCCAAGCTTGGCGTCTCCGTCACAAGTGAAGAGCGAGCTGGACGAATCTGCAACGAGGGATGACGCAGACACGGATGTGAAGGCTTCTACAGGGATGACCAATGTGAGAAACGCGGTGTTGCCAGACTTACAAGACCAGGACGATCCATTGAGCGTGTTGAAATTTGCCCGTATCAGAGACACCTTCTTACATAGCAAGCTAATGACCCCATACCGCCTGCACTTGAAATCTAATTTCCCACGCGCAATGGACACACAGATGACCGAAGAGGAAAGCCTTGAGCCGATCTTGATCCCTGTGACGCTGAACCTGGAGCAATCGGGATATAACGTGATGGACTTCTTCACGTGGAATATCAACGACGCAACGATAACGCCCGAGGAGTTTGCCACGATATATTGCCGGGACCTGGACTTCTCCGCCTCCTCGGCGTTACACTCAGCGATAGTCTCGACGATCAACGATGCAGTACAGGAGTACGAAACGCTGGCATCGTTGAAGATTGAGACCGATTTGCAAGTGATCATCAACTTAACGTGTAATTTACAGGATAGATTCTACGAGGACAACTTCCAATGGGACTTGAACGACAGGGACTTGCCTCCCGAGAGGTTTGCAGAGATTGTGGTCGCCGATCTGGGACTCATGCGGGAGTTCATCCCACTAGTTGCATTTGCCCTTCACGAGGCGATCTTGAAGTTGAAGAAAGAATGGGTAGAGGGGAACTTGATGCAGGACAACGTCATGAACGATGCAGCCTTCGGCTACTTGTCCGGTGTCAGACTGGAGATCGAAGAACTGGGCGGTAAATGGTGTCCCAAGGTGGAGATTCTCACTCCTGAAGAAATCCAGCGCAGAGAGATCGAAAAGGAACGGAACTTGAGAAGATTAAAGAGAGAGACGGATAGACTACATAGAAGAGGCAGAAGAAGAGTGGATGATCTGGAGACGACAATGAGAATATAATTAAAGAGAGCGGCACCCATACAAGTGCTTACTAAGAACTCATTGCATGGACTTACAATCTGGTGGCATTCAAATACGCAATATATATATATATACTTCATATCTTGTGGTTGTACTTGTACTTGGTAGGTCCTTTGGCAAAATAATTTTTCAGTGGGTAATTAAAAAAAAAATTGATGAAATAAATTTTGACCAATGGCCAAGATACACTCAGTTGTTAAAGGCTGCTGATAGCTTCAATTCACTGGCAATAGTGGTGACTAATTTGATATTGTGGTTATAAATAGTAGCTGTTGAATTCTCGATCTTTTGGTGCCACAGAGACAGGATAAAGATGACTAAATCCTTTAGAAGCTTAAAACATTCTGCCCCATTCAGAAAACCTATCTCGACTATCACCAACCAGAAAAGGTCGTTCATAACGCGGATTAAGCGTCTGTTTGATGACAAGTTTACACGAGGCCACGATGCGAGCGATACTGCCCAGAGAAAGCAAGGCGTGAAGGTTCCTGGCGGATTTTTCGATGGTACCAGTAGTCCTCGAGTGAAAGACACTCAGCAGCCATCGACGCAAGAGGACGGTGATGAGGACATTTCCAATGTATCAATGGTTTCAAACCAAAAATTGGCTGATTTTTTCAGCAAGAAAGGTGACCGCCCTTTAACGGAGATTGAGATGGAAGGTGTGATGTCGCTTATGAGGAAAGCGTCCAATGCGACGCTCCCCTCGGAGGCTAACATTAGTTTGAACGCTGAGGACACGATAACGGGTGGTAACAGGACAAACCTGGAAGATGTGACGCAAGTGTCCAAATATGAGATTCCAAACTCGATGATTAAAAATGAATCCAGAGTCCTTTCCACATCGTCGTACGCACCTTTCAAGATGCCTAGTTTCAACCCGCATTTTGATGGTGACATGAGTTACCACGATCATCACTCTATGGTTAGCACAAGCTCTAATGCCAGAAGCACGGCGTCGACATCGATGGCAAGAAGGAAAAGGGTATTCAGTTACACACAGGACCGAACTCCTTATAGAACTACTGTACTTAGGTATAGCTCTGTTGCTTCTACCCCACGTCACAAAGACAGTCGTGGCACTTCAGATAAAGTTGTCAAACCCGCCCATGATTCTGTGCCAAAACAAAAGAAACTGAGCAACGTAGCATCTGCGCTAGTGACGTTATTGGATGAGAACGCTTCTAGAAACACGATGGACGTCGATTCGCTAGCGAATCCGTTTGGCAATTATTCGCATAAATTGAAGAAGTTGAAGAGACCGGTGCAAGCGCGTACTGGAGAACCCAAGTTGGAAACGTCCCAACCTGAAGCAGAGACAACGGAACCAAAGGCAACGGAACCAAAGGCAACGGAACCAAAGGCAACGGAACCAAAGGCACTGGAACCAAAGATCCCAGTGAAAGAGAGTCCCAAAACTCAAACTCCCGTGCCTCAATCTCCCGTAGTCCAAACTCCCATTTCCCAAACCCCTGCCAAGACCACTATACCCTCGGACACAACGGCTGCGGTGGCTTTTAACTTACATAAACCTACAAGATCATCTTCGTTACGTTCTAGCGTGGTGTCCGCAGAGCCAACCAACACGCAACTTCCAAGCAAGTCCACAGAGTATGCTTTCCCATTCGAGAACCCTGCAAGCTCCAACATCGACCCCAAAAGTATAGACGAGTTGTCAGTGAACAAGTATAGGTCTGCATTTATATTTTGAATTCCATCACCCACGTATATACCTCATATATATGGAACTAGAAATGAACATAGAATCCTTACAAGACTTTTTGTTTCACAAAGAACCCAGACAAGTGTTTCATTTGCCATCCACAGGTGGCAATAAGAACCACGACTTGGGCCATGGTCCACCACACGGCACGCGAGTTGACATTTTCAGACAAGTCTCTGAAGGCAGTCTCACGGTTTCTCATTATCGTTTGCTCCTCTCTTATATGTTGCAACCTTGCAATCATCGAGTTCACTTTACGGTGCAAAGATTGTAACACTTCGCTCTTCTTGGAATCCAATTTGGAGTCGGAGCCCACTTCGAAATCAACATAGACCTTCGTCTTGGACTTAGTCCAAGAGTTGAAATGAGGTTCAAAGCAGATGTTATGCTCACCAGAGTCCTTGGCTGCAAACGAAATCTCACCCTTTGGTGCGTTTTTCTGATGGAGGACTCTATGGTTATTATCGAAAAGCTCTTCCAAATCAACAACCAATTGTAAATCCTGGGCAGTGCTCTCTTTGTAGCCATTCATGTTAGAGTCATATATGTCCACTTGGTACCTGATTTGCAAGAACGATCCTTTGCTCAACTCCTTTTGGAAACACTTCCGCTCCTGCCCGTCAGCAAAGTAATAGAACGCAGATACCTGGAAGGGCAAACACACCAGCAACAAAACCCACGAAACAATACTCCCCACAAACATCTTCGGGCCAACGTATCTAATACGGATCTCAATTGTCTCAACAACCGTTGTGACTGTTGTGGTGGAGAGTTCTCGTTAATTGACGATTTTTCCACCAATTTAAATAAATTCGCGTTTACTATGGGAAGCTCATCACTGGAAGGCTTGTTAGCAAGAGCCAGCAGGTTTGCCCTTGGTTGTATATAAGCGATAGACGGTGTATCGATTGAGAGGTGATGAATTTGTTGCTACAGGACCCGTTCTCGGTGTTGAAAGAGTTCCCGGATCAATTGACCCATACATTGCCCAACCCCATGCGATCGACTTGCCTCCGGTTCAGTCCCCGAGGCGACTACTTGGCCGTCGGATGCGGTAACGGTGCCATTGTTGTGTACGATATGGACACCTTCCGGCCGATCACGATGTTGCAAGACGCCCATGTCCGGGAAGTAGCAATGTTACAATGGTTTGACAGTCCCGATTCGCCGCAATTGAACAAGTTCAGAGGCCGGTTTCTTATCAGTGGTGCCCACGATTGGTTCCTCAAGTTCTGGGACCTGTTGAAGCCGGACCAATTGACTATGGAGTACAAATTTGACGGCCCCATTTGGCATTGCCAGTGGCTTTACCACTACTGCGATGAGCATCGCCTGGCAAGCGTCGTCGCAGTGATGGAATCGCACGTCGCGCTCGCTGTCGTGTACCAGCTCGACACGGGAGAGGTCTCCGTCCAGGAGCTTAGGGACTCGAGGGAATCCGAGGACGATATTGGCACCGAGGGCTACGTGGTGACCATTTTGGTCCATCCGTTATACGACGACGTTATCATCACTGGGAGCACTAAAGGTTGGTTAAAATTCTACCGCCTCGGTGACACTACCGAAGGCCACGAGCTGTTGTCGAAGGTGAGGACCACGTCGAACGGGAGCGTTAAAAACATCCTGGTGTCAGCCACAGGGGATCGTCTGGCGGTAAATTGCTCGGACAGGACCATAAGACAGTACACACTCCAACTGACCCACGCACCAGGGTACAGCGTGTCCCTAGAGCTGGAGCACAAGTACCAGGACGTGATCAACAAGTTACAATGGAACAGCGTCGTCTTCAGCAACAAGTCTGCAGACTACTTGGTCGCCTCCGCACACGGCTCCTCGACACACGAGCTGTACCTGTGGGAGACAAACTCGGGCACTTTAGTCAGGGTCCTGGAAGGTGCAGAGGAAGAGCTCCTGAGCATCGATTGGGATTTCTACACCATGTCAATTGCCAGTAACGGGTTTGAAACGGGAGACATCTACATATGGTCGATCGTGGTGCCCCCCAAATGGAGCGCACTGGCACCAGACTTCGAAGAAGTGGAAGAAAACGTCGATTACCAGGAGAAAGAGGACGAGTTCGACCAAATCGACGAGTCCGAACAAAGACAAGAGTTGACTGAGGCGGAAGAAATTCCAATTGACCTCACAAGTTTAGAGACCTACGACGTCAGGGGCAACAACAGGGTCCTTCCGCAGTGCACCATCCCGACAGACTACCATCGTATCCTCATAATGAACTCACAGAGAGACTGAATATGGTTCCTGGTCATGGCAGGAAAAGTGTTTTGTTATCGAAAAAATATTTGCGAAAAAACAGACCGTTCCTTTACACAGTGATGACAGTGTTATCACGGTGTTGGGACTCATATCGGTGAAGGTACGATTGGGAAAAGTTGTTATACCGTTAGTGCTTTGGTCTTTGTGCATTTCTTGCTGGTTGTGTTTATCTCTAGAGCCTGGATATTGACGCATTTATGTCCAATCATTTAAAGAATCCGTTTGTGAGCAACACGCCCAATGCGTCCCCCATGAAGGGGAACGGTGCTCTTAGGAGCGGGCTGAGTAACGGTAGGCCCAGTGCTAGTCCGTCGCGCGTGGCTAAGAGAGCCTCGTCGTCTTCTACTACACAATTTGGTCCCGGGTCTAATTCCGTGCTGTCATCCCCGACAAGAAAACCTAGGACTGCCGGATCTGTACTTTACACTGACAGGTATATTCCGTCCAGGACGGATGTCGGGTTGAATTCGATCACGTCCATTGGTAGCAATTCGAGTTTGCCACCGCTTACGTCGAGGAGCACCGAGGATCAGGTAGAGTTACAAAAGGAGAGGCAAGCCAACGAAACGTTTGATGCGGTTTTGAAGAACGAAATATTTGGTGAGATGCTCTCTAGGGACTCTGCCGGGACAGAAAGTAGTATTGACAAGATCAAGAATACCAGGTATAATTTATCATCCGTGCTGGCCACTCCATCGCCCGAGAAAAGCAACGGTAGCTCGGTATCGTTTTCCGATGATTCTATATCTGCGCCAGTGACGCCGAGACGGCTGTTTGCAAACGATGATCTGATCAAGCCATCGAGTAACCTCGCGCGGGGGGCTAGTCTGTTTACATATCGTGAGAGGTCGTCAAAGAGAGCCTCAACGAATTCATTGTTACAATCTCAATTTTTCGATTCCTCGCTGCCCGTGAGACCAGACTCCAAACAGTTGCTGTTGTCGCCAAGCAAGAAAATTAGACAGATTTCAAAAGTTCCATACCGAGTTCTAGATGCTCCGTCGCTAGCTGATGATTTTTATTACGACTTGATCGATTGGTCGTCGAAGGACATGCTAGCTGTGGCGTTAGGGAAATCTACTTTCTTGACTGATAACAACACTGGTGACGTTGTACACCTTTGTGATACCGAGAACGAATACACCAGTTTGAGTTGGGTGGGAGCAGGCTCTCATTTAGCCATTGGACAAGGGAATGGGCTGTTAGAGATTTATGATGTCGTCAAGAAAAAATGTATTAGAACTCTCTCTGGGCACGTAGACAGGATTGCTTGCCTTTCATGGAATAACTATATCTTAACGTCAGGGAGCCGGGATCATCAAATCTTACACAGAGACGTTAGGATGAGAGAACCATTTTTTGAAAAAATTGAAACGCACCAACAAGAAGTCTGTGGGTTGCAATGGAATGTGGAGGAAAACAAGTTAGTCTCGGGAGGCAACGATAATTTCGTCCATGTATACGATTCAACATCGCGGACCCCATTTTTCTCCATTGACGAACATAAAGCAGCAGTAAAAGCGCTAGCTTGGTCACCGCATAAGAAGGGGATTCTTGCCACTGGAGGTGGTACCGCGGACCGCACTTTAAAGATATGGAACGTCAACAACTCTACCAAACTAAGCGATGTGGACACTTCCTCGCAAGTGTGTAATATGATCTGGTCTAAAAATACTGATGAGTTAATCACCTCGCATGGTTATTCTAAATACAACTTAACTCTGTGGGATTATCCATCTATGGATCCAATTGCCATTTTGAAAGGCCACAGCTTTAGGGTGCTCCATCTAACGTTATCTCACGATGGTACTACCATAGTTTCAGGCGCCGGTGACGAAACGTTAAGATACTGGAAGCTGTTTGAAAAAGCTAAACGTAGAGCACAACCAGACTCCGTTATATTCAATGAGTATAACAAGATTAGATAGGTATGCAGCTTTCCTATATATTTACTTATAAACGATATAGAGGTACGTTTATCTTTATAGAGATATAATATTGTCTTCTAACCGAATAATAATTATTGTTTTGGAGACTGGTACAATATTTTGATCTAAAGATAAAATCTACTAGAGTGAAAATAAACAATACAGATATATTAAACCAAACATTCCAAATCAATATAGTTGCAAAGTATACGTATCGTTGTATATAACTCTTCTTTAGACATAACTTAAAAAATGTATTCACGCCAACGATTTCAACAACTGTTCTGCTAGGAAATCAGCTTCTGCTTTATAATTCAATTGATGTAAGTTAGCCAGAGTATATCTTATTCTACTCTGGTCGTTGTAGTTATCCTCCCTGGCCCTGATTCTGAAATCGTATTGGTTCATTTGAATGCTTTGTGTCGTCTTTGTGAAAGCATCTGGATCAGAGTCCTTCAAGGCTACTAAGCTGCCTGCGTCGACACCGAGTAACTGCTGAGCTTGTTCATTGAATAATGTCAACCAAAGTTGATTGGTTTCATCCATAATGGATATCGTAAGCATGTATCTCCATTCAGGTGCCGCATTATTGGTGTCACACTTTTCACATCTCCATGTTCCGTCGGGTTGTTCAATAACTTTCTTATTACAACCTTCGTTAGAGCAAGCCGGATAAGCAAAATTATCAACTTTCAAGAAACTCACTGCAGCTTTAACGCTGAAATAATCACCGCTCTCGCTCTTCCCCAAGTTATCAGCAAATGCTTTGTTAATAGATATACGTTGCGAGATAAATTTACCTGCGTTAGCGGAACCAGCACTACCAGTCTCTTGCTTCAACGATACAAAATCCGAGTTTTTCCCCTTAGCATCATACCAGCCTTTCAAAGTAAATGCTTCTGGTATATCGGGATTAGGAAGCAATGTGCTGGTGAACCCCATGGTCAAAGATTTGCCACCAAAATCAGATACTCTAACACCTTTCACTGCCACTACAGAACCTTCAGGAAGGTTGAAATCCAGGGCTAATTGATTCCACAGCCCCAAAGTGATAGAATAGTTTGAGTCATCCACGATAACGATATCACGACGATCGAATTTTTTCCCTGCTCTAGAAGTCATCTCAAAGTGTGGATTCACGCTTTGAATAATACCTAAGACATCGATAGTAGAATTAGCCTCCTGGTTTTCCACGTTATTCAATTTGATAAAATTGAAGTGGGTCTTTGGGACATTAGACTCATCCATACATTCTTCGATAATGGTTTCTTTGTCCATACTCAATTCATATGGATGAGATAAATTGGTGAATTGAGGTTTTGCTGGTTGCAATCTTGCTTTAGACACGTAGTAGACTTTACCCTCTTGTAAAATCTCGTTAAATTTTGTGGCCATATCATTAAAAGCTGTGGCTCTGATCTCTCCCGAAGTGTCAAGGAAGTTCACATTAAACAACTTACCTTCCCCCTTCTGATTATGCCAAGTCTTAATTTCACCTTTAAATGATACCCTGGCCTTGATCGTCCAAACATTTTGGTATGGAGACAATTGCTCGATGGCAAAGATCGGCTTACTCTTTTGAGACGACCCGAGCAACGAGCTATTGTTAGGCTTATAAGGAGCAGAGTTAGCGAAGCTGTTCTTGGTACTAGGTTCTTCCAGGTTAGTGTTCAAGGCAGAGTTGGTAGAGTTGGTCTTCATGGCACTAGAGTCGGAGTTCAGCCCAATTAGTTTCTCATTTGGATGGTTCTGGAAAAAAGTGTCTATAAACTCACTCGCAGGGTTGATAATCTCCTGGTCCGACTGGATTAGTTCGAAATCATCGATCAACAATACAAACTTCTTCTTCTCCTTGATTAAAGCCGGTTCCGAAACAAGAGTCTTGATAATGTCACCTTTTTTCAACTGATAACTTTGGAACTTGGATACAGCTTCGTTCCTCAATAACGCCTTCATATGGTATAACCCGTCCGAAATCATAATCAAATTTTTCCTAGAACTGTTGTTGGAATCATTCTTCCTAGTGTTATGCACTTGGTACACCCCGTTTATCGGGTTATCGTATCTCTCTTGGTCAGTGAAGATCTTGTAGAAATCACCTTGATTCAACTTAATAGAACTCATTTCTTCTGGGAAAATGACAGATAAAGAGCCGCAGATCAAACTGAAGAAGCTATAGACCAACGAGTGCTCAACGTTCCTCTCTTTCAACAGTAGCAAATAAAGGTGGCACAAGTGTGGTGTGGAAAACTGATGAGTTCATACCAGCGCCTTTACGCGTTTTCGTGTCTCACAGTCGTACCGCATGATATTTCAAATTTCATAAAATCCATCGGCCCATTGTCCCAATGCCTTACCACTTCTGCTGTTGATAACAGCGACATCTAGTTGCAATTTGGTAGAGTAGGTGTGTGTATTGTGGTGCGTACGTGCTCTGGTATGGTCTTCTAGCTAGAAAAAACTTGTTCTGGATGATTAAGATCAGGATAATTCGAGAAAAGGACCAGATCTTGACCCCCACTGTTTTTGATATTGATGACATCAGCAGGCTAAGAGAATTGGGGGTGTGTGGCATCCTGTCTGGTACACTACCTAGTGCTACCCAGCAGAATATTTTCCTAACTGTACCTTTGAAATTAATGACAGAAGAAGTCATTTGGTTGTATCTAAACCAGCATGCCGAGTTGATTGAGAGCGCCAAACCGATGAACCAAGTAGTTCGCGACATCTTACTTCGGAGAGGGGACCAGATTTCTGAGGATGCAGGCGATCGGCTACAAAAATCGTTAACTTTGCAAAGAATTTTCAAGAAAGAACAACACCAATTGAACTTACAAAGACTGGGGCTAGAAGAAGAACACAATAAACGAGCCCAGGAGACAGAGTCATTGATTGATTCCTCTCTATTCATTGAAACGCCAAATAAATCGCATATTCTACCTTTTAACCATACTGGTAAACAGGATTCTAAGCTGCTACTTGAATTGCTGGTGACGAACTACACAACTATAGATGATTATTTGGTTTTCCAAGCATTGAAAAGCCAAGGCTACGTCCTATCGCCGGGAAGCCGGTTCGGTGGGAAGTTTATCGCATACCCCGGCGACCCATTACGCTATCATTCACATATGACAATATCTAAACCATTAAACTATTACAAAGAGCCACTCGATTTCCTGCATTTAGCAGGCGGTGCTCGATTAGGCACTACGGTGAAAAAATCATGGATTTTAGCAAGTGTAAAGGAAAAGTCTAAGGATAGCCATTGCTTGGATGCTAGAACCAGAATAACTGCTAAGGATAACGAAGTAGTTTTCTTTTCAATCGAATGGGCAGGGTTTGGTTAACCTTTTTTTTTTGTGTCAATAATAGCACTTTTCCACTTTAAACCTGTGGCAACTGCGCTGACATCAACAAAAAAAAAGATAACTACGTATACGCCCTTCTACGGATCCTTTAACCAAATGCCATTGAGTTCTAAGGGATAGCATTGCATTTTTATGGATATTATTTTTTTTCGAACGATGGTTTCAGTAGTTTCAATTCTCTACTGGATATGTTTTATTGTAAATTAAGGATGTAGTGTGCTTACTGGCATTTTTTTAGTATACACTGCATGATGCCACATAAGGCTGGAACAATAATGGTTGCTCTTATTTTAGGTTCGAGTACTTTTCAGCATCCAGCAGAATTTTGGAATTATTTTATAAATTGGCCAATTTTCCCCAAGAACCCAATTCCAAGGATTAACTCTTCAACTCACTTTTGAGCTCACTCAATTGTTGTTCTAATACTTTTTAATGAAAGTATAGCGAAGGCATTTTTTCTGACAGTTTATTGATTATTTGTAGAAACTGATTACAAATGGAGAACGAGAAGGATAACGGGATGCCCCCGGCTCCCACCGATAATGATGTACCTCAAGTATCTCATTTGCCTAAAACCACTGCTCCTCACATGGATGAGAAAAACACGAAGGATTACGATGATGCTTCCTCAGAAGATGACATTGATGCGCTGATTGAAGAATTACAATCACATGCAAGCTCTGAGTCCAGCAACTCTGTTGGCATTCACAATGCCGTTGGTGCCCCTCGTAACGTTCCTGAAGAAATGTTACAGACTGATCCTATTGTAGGATTAACTTCTGATGAAGTAGCTAAGAGACGGAAAAAATTTGGCGTCAATCAAATGCATGAAGAGAATGAAAGCATGATTGTCAAATTCTTAATGTATTTTGTAGGTCCCATCCAGTTTGTGATGGAAGCCGCGGCAATATTGGCAGCCGGGTTAGAGGATTGGGTGGATTTTGGTGTGATCTGTGGTCTTTTGATGTTGAACGCATCTGTTGGATTCATCCAAGAGTTCCAAGCTGGATCTATTGTTGATGAATTGAAAAAGACTCTGGCAAATTCTGCAATTGTTATTAGAGATGGGAACCTTCAAGAAATTGAAGCATCCGAAGTGGTCCCAGGCGATATTTTGCAACTAGAAGAAGGTTCTATTATTCCTGCTGATGGTAGACTGGTAACAGAAGAATGCTATTTACAAGTCGACCAATCTGCAATAACAGGTGAGTCATTAGCTGTTGATAAGCATTATGGTGACCAAACTTTTTCGTCTTCTACAGTTAAGAGAGGTGAAGCTTTTATGGTTGTTATTGCAACAGGTGATAATACATTTGTTGGACGTGCAGCAGCACTAGTCAACAAAGCTGCAGGTGGCCAAGGCCATTTCACTGAGGTTTTGAATGGTATTGGTATCATCTTACTACTTTTAGTCGTTATCACTTTACTACTGGTGTGGGTAGCTTGTTTCTATAGAACGGATCCGATTGTCAAAATTTTAAGGTTCACCTTGGGTATTACCATTATTGGTGTACCTGTCGGTTTACCTGCTGTTGTCACCACCACGATGGCTGTTGGTGCTGCTTACTTGGCCAAGAAGCAAGCCATTGTTCAAAAACTATCTGCTATTGAATCTTTGGCTGGTGTTGAAATCCTATGTTCAGACAAGACTGGGACATTGACGAAAAATAAGCTATCACTACATGAACCGTATACCGTGGAAGGTGTGTCGCCAGATGATTTAATGTTGACTGCTTGCTTGGCTGCTTCGAGGAAGAAAAAAGGGCTGGACGCAATTGATAAAGCTTTTTTGAAAGCGTTGGGTCAATACCCTCAAGCTAAGCAAGCTTTGACCAAGTATAAAGTCTTAGAGTTCTTTCCATTTGATCCTGTCTCCAAGAAAGTTACAGCAATTGTTGAGTCACCAGAAGGTGAAAGAATCATCTGTGTAAAAGGTGCTCCTCTGTTTGTTCTAAAGACAGTAGCAGAAGACCACCCAGTACCCGAAGATATAAATGAAAACTATGAAAATAAGGTTGCCGAACTGGCTTCCAGAGGGTTCAGAGCCTTAGGTGTTGCTAGGAAGCGTGGTGAAGGTCACTGGGAAATCTTGGGTGTTATGCCATGCATGGATCCTCCAAGAGACGACACCGCTGAAACTGTGAATGAAGCTAGAAATCTAGGCTTAAGGGTTAAGATGTTAACTGGTGATGCCGTTGGTATCGCCAAGGAGACATGCAGACAACTTGGTTTGGGGAGCAACATTTACAACGCCGAAAAGTTAGGTTTAGGTGGTGGAGGGGACATGCCAGGTTCTGAATTAGCTGATTTTGTCGAAAACGCCGATGGTTTCGCGGAAGTTTTCCCTCAACATAAATACAGGGTAGTAGAAATCTTACAAAATAGAGGCTACTTGGTGGCCATGACTGGTGACGGTGTTAACGATGCTCCTTCTTTGAAGAAAGCAGACACTGGTATTGCCGTCGAAGGTGCCACAGACGCTGCCAGATCTGCCGCCGATATCGTTTTCTTGGCTCCAGGTCTTTCTGCTATCATCGATGCTTTGAAGACTTCTAGACAAATTTTCCACAGAATGTACTCCTACGTTGTTTACCGTATCGCTCTTTCCTTACATTTGGAGATCTTCTTTGGTCTATGGATTGCGATTTTGAACCGTTCTTTAGACATCAGTCTAATTGTCTTTATTGCTATCTTCGCGGATGTCGCCACACTGGCTATCGCTTATGACAATGCTCCCTTTGCTCAACAACCTGTTAAGTGGAATTTACCAAGACTTTGGGGTATGTCAATTGTGTTGGGAATTATACTAGCCATTGGTTCATGGATTTGTTTGACTACTATGTTTTTACCTAAAGGTGGTATTATTCAAAATTTCGGCTCCATCGACGGTGTAATGTTTTTGGAAATCTCATTGACTGAGAACTGGCTGATTTTCATCACCAGAGCTGTTGGTCCCTTCTGGGCTTCTATTCCATCCTGGCAATTAACCGGTGCTGTCGGTGCTGTCGATATCATTGCCACCATGTTCACTCTATTCGGCTGGTGGTCTCAAAACTGGAGTGATATTGTCACCGTTGTTCGTATTTGGGTATGGTCGATTGGTGTATTTTGTGTCTTAGGCGGCGCTTATTACTTAATGTCTGAATCAACGGTGTTCGATAGGTTGATGAATGGGAAACCTCTTAAAGAGGAAAAACGTGGCAGAAGTGTGGAGGACTTTTTGGCAGCAATGTCAAGAGTTTCAACTCAACATGAAAAAGAACATTAGTAAAACAAGTAGCCGGGTCTACTTATGGGACTTAAACCGAATCTTTTATCTTTCTTCATATTCATTTGAATTTTCGTTTTTACAATACTATGTTAGTGTATATCTAATCAAGTCACTATATAAATCTAATACCAGAAATATATTATAGTTTTCTTTAGAGGATAACTGGCTGCGATCAAGTTGTGATTCTGCTTCAAGGTATTAAAAAGGCTAGTTGAAATCCAAAAAAAAATACTCCGCGACGGGGAATTGAACCCCGATCTGGCACGCGACAAGCGCCCATTCTGACCATTAAACTATCACGGATCTTTGTATACGATTTCAGACATAATACTGGTATATAATACTGGAGAAACCAACATAGTTGGAACATAAAAACTGAGCAAGCAAGGTTAAAGACTGATAAGACCCATTTCATCTACAGTAAAAAAAAGACACAAGAGCGAAGAATAGTACAAGTAAGAAAAAAGTTTTTATTAAGGCAATGTGATATAATCAGTTATGTTTTGGTAATATTGATTATCTTCCTATAAAATTTGGTTCAGAAGCAGAACTGAATATGTTTTATCATCATAATATCACAGGGCCAAAAAAAAACTCTCGTTGATACTAACTGTTTTCGAGTTACAATCCGTTGGAAAAAGTATTTGTCACTAATCCTTTAGAGAACCAAAGACTTGCTATGAGTAACTCGTTCTTTTCAAAAAGCATGTAAAAAAATCAGATGGTGATGCATGATATAATCCATAGCACATATTCAAAAGAATCATCGCCGGATAGTAAAGACAATTGTGGATGTCTATTCATCAGTTTATTGCCATAGAAAGAGAGAACGGAGATGCACATATAACACGCCACTAGTAAAGTTAAAGTGACAGGATATTTTTCCAACGCTACTATGACCTCATAATAAGAAGAAAAAACAGCGTAATCAATTTGAATGAGGCAGAAGCCCTCTGGGGAGAAACACGTAATTAGAAAAAACTAGATCATAAACGAAGAATTCCTAATTAACAATTTATTCCTGCATATACTTCCTCAGAACGATATAAATATCAATGGTTCTATAATCATCTATAAGTTTCTGGAACTACGTGTTCTTCTCAGAGAAAGAGAGGGACAAAAAATAGGACCTCGCAAACCAGTATGAAAAAACCTAAACAAATATCTTCAGAAAGGACTACCGTCTTCTCTAAAGTTATCTGAGCAGGCCCTTGTAGTACTGTGGCTTCTTCTCAAAGTTTAGCTCAATATTTCAAGAATTCTATGAATACAACATTGTCTATCCGAACAAAAAGAATATCCTAACAAGCTTTGCTATTTATACATCTTTACCATGCCATGAAAAATTTTCCACCCTGTGTCCCAAACAGATGTCATTCCAAACGTACTCGCCTCGCCTGCTGGAGCACCAAGACGATGTTTGCTGCGATGCGGAGCTACAAAGGTAGTAGTGGGATATAAATGTTACTATACGAGTCTTATTAGAGTGGTTATAATGTTATTATATATGCAATTTTCTTAAATTGTGAATTATTCAGAAGCAGTAGCTCTGGCGTAGATCATTTGAGTAGAGTGCTTGGAGACTGGCTTGATGATACCCTTGCCTTCCAAGTCTCTCAAAGCGATTCTAGCTAGAGAGCCACCGATCTTTAATCTGTCGACTAGGACAGAGACAGAAACGTATCTGAAAGTTGGCACTTCTTTCAAGATTCTGTCGTATTTATCTTGATCTAAGATGACAGCGTGTTGGGCCTTGTCCTTATGCGATTTCTTGGACCACTTCTTCTTGGACTTCTTACCACCGGCCATAGCGGCAGCGGCCTTGGCGGCCTTCGACAATTGTTGCTTTGGAGGCATACTGGTTCAGTTCTGTATCGATAGTCAAGGTGTTGAAATTGTTAGTAACTCAAACGTCAAATTGCTAATGTATATATGTGATGAAGGGCTGAGCTAGAGCTCTACGGAGTAGGCTGTGTGGCACCACTCACCCATTGTGATAATACCAGTAATACATACGCTTTACGTTGACTTGGTTGGTTTACAAACACTGAGAGTGCAACCGAATCACAGGGGAGGCAGTCTTAATTACCTAACGACTTGTAATAGTTTCACATAGCAGCACTAGCAACACACAGTGGATGCGATCGCCTACTGCACGACGTCTCAGAGAACGCACTAACAGTGCACCAACGGGTCCTGGCACGCCGAGGCCCGCAACCTCTTTATGGGAAAAATAGGTATCCTTTTGCTTCAACGGAAAATGGCTTGTAGAACAGAGCAAAAAAAAAACAAAAGATGCACGGGTGTGAATGTATTTTCACCAGTCACATATCACGTGGCCACTATAGGCCTTCAGAAAGTGGTGTCTGCAATTTTGCCCAAACATTGTACTTTGTATTCCGATATAGTGTAACGGCTATCACATCACGCTTTCACCGTGGAGACCGGGGTTCGACTCCCCGTATCGGAGTAACTAATTATTTTTTATGCATATAGTAGTAAAAAATAAAAAAACCGTTTAATAATACCATGTTTTATGCATATTCAGACAAACTGTTAGAAAAACCAGATGTAAAATTTTTTTCTTGCTTTTCGTCAGACAAAATGATTGCTTTTTTTATGACTTACATCGGGAAAAGTAAAATGTAGTTTTTCTGGATTTATCTATTAGTCATGATTCCGTCCTTTTACTCAGTGTTTCCTGAAAACCATTATCACACAAAGAATAAAAAACATTAAATTTTTCTTTAAGAGTCATGATAATTAGCAAAAAAATATATTTGCTATTGATTATAAAATTCAAATTTCATTACTTAGAAGGCTATTTTATGTAATTCATCGGTTTTTCATCAATTCCTGGATCATATATACAAAAACAAAAAATATGAACACACATATTAATATTTAAATAACAATATATACTTCTAGTTTATTAAATTCCCTTCTTTATCTAGTGCCGAACCCACATCATCTACAAAGTTATTATCTTTTTCTAATTCAATTAATAATAAGTTAAAATCTTCTTTTAACAGTTTAATATAACCACTACAAACATCGAAAATAGAATTATATTTTATATAATGTTCATTTATAACTATATAAAATGGTTTATATAAAGTAACATAATTCTGTTTATATATATATTTAGGTATATCTATTTCTGAGTCTATGTATGTAATTTTAATTAATTTATTAGAACATGTAAAGGTTAGATCTGTAGAATAGGCTGCGATATATTTTGGATCTGCCCAGTTACTTGTAGAATATATATAATTAGTGAATGTTAACCTGTCTAAAACAGCTCCTGATAAATATTCAAGAAAATTATGTACATCTTTTTTTATAGTGATATCAAATTCCAATCTATATTTCATTGGTAATTCTATACTACACATATATAATTTATTTTTATTTTGATAAATATGGTTATATATATCTTTGCTACTTTTAATTTTTATGTATTCTATATAATTAAAAAACATAATTACTTCTCCAGCTTCTTTAGGGAAAAAATTTAAAAAGTTAAATTTTTCTTTTGTATAAAACAAAGGAACACTTAAATTCATTTTTAATATTCAAATATGGTCATAAAATGTATTTATATAATTATGTCTATTAATTTCAGGAAAACAATAACTATAACATTTTTTGATATCTAAACCATGTAAATGAAGAAAAATTCTAAATAAATCACCAGTTTCCATCTGTCTTCTAACTCTTTTTTGTTTTGGGTTCAGTGAATTTGGAAATCTCATTGAATAATCATTCTGCATACATTTAACACTTCTATCACTATAAGATATACCTGGACTATAACCGTTGTAAAATCTTTGTAAATTACAACCATCTATAATATTTTCAAAAGCAGGTATAACAAGAACAGAAGAAAATAATTTACCTTTATCAATACCATCTTGAGTTTGTTTAGTTGAAAAATAAGGAAACTGGTCTCTTTCATATCCATTTATAGCTGGTTTTAAACCTTGCATGATTTTACCTCTTCTTTTACTTACTTCTGAAGGCTTTACTTTAGCATAATTTAAATAAGCTCCTCTTTCTTTTCTTAATTTTTCTATGTTATAAGCATAATAAATAAGAATATTACAAGCATTTCCAAAAGACTCTCCATCTATGTTTGATATAAAAGCAGTTACATTGCTTGATATTGCATTATCATAAAATTGTTGTTCAGAACCTTCATTGTAAATTAAATAGTTTTCAAGATCAGCAGCAGTTCTATCTGGATCATCTATATCTAAATCTATTAAAAGTTGTCTTAATGAATCAGCATCAAAACCATTACCGGACTCTCCTGAAAGGTCCATATCATCAATCACTGATTCATAATCTTCGTCGTCTATAAAATCAAAATCACTGATTCATAATCTTCGTCGTCTATAAAATCAAAATCACTACTGCTCATTACCTGACGAGCTAGTATTATCTATATCTCTATAATTATCGTCTATATTAGCACTATATTTAAATATATCATATCTTTTATCTATATTATTAGAGACTTCCTCATTTGTTTTCTGTCCACGTGTCAGACACCTCCTGCTGGAATGTGGAATCTTTGAAAATTTTTAAGTATTTGCATTAACGCAGAGTAGGTAACTAGACAAGTACAATGACAGGCAAAACGAGATTATTGCTGAGAAGGCAACGTTGGAAGTGCTTGCACAATGGCGAAAAGATCTGCTGACTACCAGCTGACAGACAGGAATTTCGAGAACAGTGATGACGACAATGATTTGGACCACAATGGGTCTAGCAGGGCGTCTTCCAGTGTCATGAGCAAGAGGAAGATTGCATTGCCCAAGAGGAAAAACATCTCTTTCAACCAAGTTTCAAATAATGTATCTGCAGAAAGCCAGTTTGCCAATGCGTTCCAATCGAAAAAGGAGTTGAAAGGCGCGAAATTAAAGGCTTTGAACCTTCAATTCAAAGACAAAGTGGATTCCTTAGTCTCGGCTGACCCATGTATCAATTTGACAAAATTGTTTGCACAGTACAGTCAATATGTGAACCAGATTGAAGGGACGAAGAGTGATTCTAGTCTACCCCCCAATCCTGTACCTACAACTGTAGTAGTTCCAAAAGAGAAGACTATGGAGGAGACGAAATCTGAAGATGTATCTTCTTCTGATAGTGAGGACGACGAGAAAAAAGAGACTAAAGTGGAAGGTCCGGTTTTCTCTTTGACGAAACCGCCAGTAGCTAAGGCCTCTGTTTTCACATTTGGAGAAGAAAGGAAATTGAAACAAAAGAAAGAGGAAGAAGAAAACAGTGATAGCGAGGATGACATCGAAATCAAGGGTCCACAGTTTAACTTCACGGGTGATGTCAAGAGCGATGTGTTTAAATTAGGGAAGACTGACTCTGGTAAAGCGCCCACTGCGGAGGCCGAAACTAAACAAAAGGAAACCAATACGCCATTCCAGGGATTCAAATTCGGTACTACCACTACCACTACAACAGAGACATCAAAGCCAGCAGAACCAGCGGAACCAGCTTTGCCAATTGTGCCAAAACCTGCTGAGACAAAGACTTCATTTTTCTCTGCTTCCAATGGTTCTACTTCAAATACCACTGAAAAGCCTGCTTTTTCATTTGGGTCCACCAACTCTAGTGAACAAAAAACCGAGGCTAGTAAACCTAGTTTTAGCTTTGGAACGTCAACTACACCCAGCTTTACTTTTAAAACTAATACTGACTCAAAGCAGACAGAGATTGCTCCTTCGCTCTCGTTTGGAAAGGGGAAGCTTGAAATAGAGAAGCCTCAGGAAACAGAGAAGCCTCAGGAAACAGAGAGCAACGCTAAACTGTCATTTTCGTTCAATATACCTAAACCAGCAGAAACAACTACCACTGAGAAACCAAAGTTCTCTTTCGGTACTACTAGTACAGACACCCAGACCCAAGCTCCTTCATTTTCATTTGGCGCAAAACCTAATGAATCGGCTGATTCTAAACCTAGCTTCAAATTTGGAACTTCTACCACTACAACACAAGCTCCATCTTTCACATTTGGGAAACCTGTAACGTCTACTACTTCTGAGAATTCCAGTTCACCTGCAATGCCATCTCAAGGGTTTAAATTCAGTCTACCTTTTGGCCAAAAGGAATCTACTGCCACCAATAATGAGAGCATAAACACAACCAGTGAAGCAACCACTACAGGGTTAGAGACACCTGCACCTACCAATACCGAGGATGATAATGAAAACACAAGCAGTAATGGGATAGAAATGCAGAATGGAGAAGAAGACGAGGCGGTTTTATTTCAACAACGAGCCAAGTTGATGGTTTTCAATGCTGAAACCAAAACTTATGATTCTAAAGGTGTGGGTGAAATGAAAATCCTCCAACAGAAGGACGACAAATCAAAAATAAGGCTGCTTTGTAGATCCGATGGTATGGGAAATATATTGTTGAATAATGTTGTGGTGAAATCTTTCAATTATACTCCATTGAGCAAAGACACGGATAACTTGGTGAAAACACCCACAGTAGGGGTTGATGGGAAGTTAGTTACATATGTGGTCAAATTTAAACAAAAGTCAGACGGACGTTCTTTTATGAAAGCTCTGGAAGATGCCAAGAAAGATATGTGAGGATATAATTATCTAATTTGCATATAAACGTACATTTGAAGTTAATATAAACAATCAGAAACCATCATAATCGGTTTTCTCTTCAGCTAGTTGTCTGAATGTATTTAAAGCTAACCTTACTCTTTGTTGGTCTCTTTGCTGGAGTTTACCATTATTTTTGGCGGTAGAGTCGTATTTTGTTTTTAGATGCTCATCTATGAACCATTTTAGTCCTTTCAAAATAGTAGAGGCATTATCTGTCCTCAAGTTACTATCAACATATTTCTCTATACCTTCAGATGCAACATCTATAATGTCTTTGGAGTTTTGTTTGCTTCTTTTCTCGAAGGTTTTACCTAAATTCTTGAATAGTTGTACCAATACATTTTCCATAAAGAGTATACCGTCGCTGGTCATGCCTCCTATTAAAGGCACATGCTTAAAAGCATCAAGCGTCAGCACGCCATGTGCCAGTAAATACCCGTAGAAATTACCTTTGACTCCCAAGGATAGCTGACGTTCAGCTTCATTTTTGTAAGAAACTTCGTTCATCTCATCATCAGAATCATCGTACCCTGTACCATCTTCATATTTTTTAATAACATCCCAAAACAAAAATTGGAAACCCTTCTTAATGCTATGATGAGTAGAAGCAAGTTTGGTAGCCAAAATTGCATAGTACGGATTAAAGCTTTCTTTTGAAGTATCTGCACAGACACAGTGGAATAGAACTTTTGGGATTTCAATTAACTGTTTATTTTTAAGATTTAGCTTCTCAATTTTAGTAAATGCATCCAAGAAGTCCTGTGCTGACATTATACTAATGAAAATAGCTTTTCTGACATCTGTATTCATACGCTGTTCTTTTGCAATTAGTTGCCAGTCAGGTAAGTTGTCCAGTAGGTCATCTTTAATAATCACTTTTGGCATTTCAGAATCAGCCATCGTGCCATTTTCTCCAGCTGTAGATGCCAATGACTCAAATGCAGTATCTTTGTTACCTTTCCATGACGCACCGACCAGCCACCATTTCCCTCTAGTATCAACGTTTTGAATATCTAGCAACGAAACTTGCAATGCTTCGGCACTTGCATGGGTCTCAGAAGTTTTGACTACAGAACTCAACTTATTTTTTAATGGATGATAATCAGTGGCAACAAGACTTGCTTTTAGTCTATTATTCTTTAGATCTGACATAGTATTGAGCAAAAATTGCAACCTAGGGGATACTTCTTTTAATTGCTTGACATTGTCGAGCAGTAATGTTATAATGTCTTTCAATGCTGATGGATCATCCCCACGAATTTGTCTTCCAGCAATGGAAACAATCTTTAACAAGTGGTCAATGTTAGATTCATTAGGCTTATTAACAAAGACACGAATCAAATCGAAGAGTAATCCAGAGGAAATATACCCAAAGTTGTAGGTATACGCTAACCAAGCAACTATATTAACACCTTCTTTGGATGATAGTTGATCTGTTTCATTTTCTTCAAGGGAATTTTCATCCCCAGACTCAAGAGTAGCAAGTAGTCGTTCAACAGTTACCTGTAAAATGCGAGCACCTACTTCAATGCCTCGAAGTTTGAATAGTGTATATGCAATGGCAGCATAATTCAAAATAAAGTTATCTAATAGCTTTGCTTTCTGACCAATCACAGATAACATTTCTTGTGAAAAGACGTCGGTGACATATTGACGTGGATATTGGTCAAACATTTCATTGATTGCATTGATGATAGATAAAATATTAGAGTCAGAAAGTTTATTGAGAGTCGATTTTATCTTCTTTTTCAGTTCATTTATTGTAGCAGACGATTCAGTAGATTGCTCCAACGCTTTTCTTCTTAAGCTTGGAGGTATGTATTCTTCTGTTTGATCACTTCCAGGAGCTACATAAGGATTTTCTCTCACCCGCACAGTGGAATCGTCATCGCTTTCATCGCTTCCACTGCTTGCTTCATCGTCTTCTTCCAATTCTCTCAACTGGCGCAATTCGTCTTCATCCAAATCCCCTTCTCCAAATTCTTCAAAATCATCAGAAGATAATTCATCGTCAGACGAAAATGGTACACCGTTTTCGGTTTTTGATGCTTTTGATTTTGTAGCCTTAGTTTCGGTGTTGCTTTCATTACTGTGACTAATTGCAAAATCACCATAGTTCTCATCATTCTTACCATATTCTTCAAAATACTCCAAACCCTCCAATAAACCACCAATGGCGTCGAACTCATCTGTAGCTCGGAGTGATTTCTTCTTACCTTTCAAATTCAATTTTTTGGCATAATATTGCATGTCCATCTCATCCCTTTCTAACATTGCACGTTCTGATGGGGTCATCGGGTATTCGACTACCTCCTCTTCGGCACGATGCACTTGCTTCTTTGAATCACCATTCTTTTTCTGTAATTTTTTGGCTTTGAGAGCAGCATATGTCTCATCAACAGTCATTTCTTCGTCGTCGGATCCACTTAGACTGTCGTCTGACTCTCCAGATTCGTCTGAGTCCTCGGAGTCTTCAGCGGAGGAAGCATCGTCAGCTGTGTCTCCACGTTTCTTGCCTTGCTCCTTGTCCTTCTTTAACTGTTTCAACCGGGCCATGGTCTCTTCCACCGTCATCTCCTCGTCGTCGGATCCACTTAGACTGTCGTCTGACTCTCCAGATTCGTCTGAGTCCTCGGAGTCTTCAGCGGAGGAAGCATCGTCAGCTGTGTCTCCACGTTTCTTGCCTTGCTCCTTGTCCTTCTTTAACTGTTTCAACCGGGCCATGGTCTCTTCCACCGTCATCTCTTCATCGTCAGACTCATTCTCCGCCCCTTCAGAATCTAGTTCGTTGCCAGAACCTTCCGATCCTTCCGATTCCTCCGAACCCTGTGAATCTTCCAATTCCTTCAATTCCTTCCATTCTTCTTCATTCAAATCGTTTGCATCAAATTCTTCAAAATCATCTGAAGATAACTCATCATCAGAAGAGAAGGGGAGTTCTATACCTTTAGTAGCCTTGCCATTTTTCTTCTGTCCGTTATTTTTATTGCTTTGTCTTGGCCTTGTCACCTCTGGTTTCTTTTTTATGGGTGTAGCTTCTTTTCCTTGTGCTACCACCGAGGCTTGAGGGTTCTGTCTCTTTTCCTTTTTCAATGACCTCTGTTGTTTACGTCTCTCTTTCCTGCTTAGTTGCTTTTTGGCAGGTCTCTTGCTGTTGTATTTATGGAACCTTTCATCATCATTATCTCCATTTTCTCGCAACTCGTCTAGGATCACACCTGGAATGTTAATTCCATGAACCATTCTTGATATTTGACTGCCCAGAGATCAAGCTATAGAGTATGTTCTAGTATAACACCATAGAAATGTGTTAGCTCATCGCAAACAATTTTCCATGTTTTTGCCAATTTTTTTCAAATTTCACTGATTTACGTTTAGAGCCTGTATCATAACGTAATCTCACCAGATCTGGTCGCTCGAGCAAAAACATATTAAACAGGGTTCCGATGATTCTTTAGAGTGTTTGACATTACTTTTATATTTCCAAGCATTAGACCTTTATAAGCTATTGTTAAAGAAATGACCGAGGATAAACAGCCGGCAGTAGGATTGACAGGACGGCAAATCATTTACGATGAGGACGGGAAACCTTGCCGATCTTGTAACACACTAGTGGATTTCCAATTTGCTACTGGTAAGATCTCTAAAGAAAGCTTCACAAAGAGCGCTAAAACAGATATACCTATTAACTCCAAAGAGAATATTGCCAAACCCGCTAATTTGATTCCTGGGTCCAAGGCTTATTATAAGGAATCCCCTCTCAGTGCTTCAAAGCTAGGTAACTCGTCCTGGACTTTGCTTCATGCTATTGCAGCCAAGTATCCCTCGGAGCAAGCCACTGAAATGCAGAGTAAAGAGATGAAACGGTTTGTTGAATTGTTTGGCGAAGTGTACCCTGAAAAGAGTCATGGCCAGGAATTAATCAAATATACTGCGACGCATGAACCAACTTTGACAAATCGGTATGAGTTTTCCAAATGGTTAACCTCGTTCCATAACCATATCAATAGTAAGTTGAATAAAGAGGCATTTGCACACGAATTTTGGGAGAACCGTTGGGTGAACGGTTGGGATTAAGTCACTGAAGGATAAAACATAGGTAGATATGCTTTCTTGTAGACACTCTGTATATAGCGTTGTATTTACCGACTCGATCGTTTCACGTATCGAAAAGAGTTAAATCTAATGGAACACTACTCCCACCACCACTGGGGTAAAGTTTTTTGAACCCTTCGAACTTTCTGGGCGTGGGAATTTGCGACACATTTGCCTTCCAATTAAACCTCGAGTCATTTATAACTATCTTCTCGGACTTCGAGCCGCCATTAGACGTTGAGCTACTAATAGTGTACGCATCAGCCTTTATGGTTGTCGGAGTAGATGTGCTTTGGCTTGATTCACCTGTAGAAAAGAGTCTTTGTTTTATCTTAGGTTTAGAAGATGGGCTTGGCGCAGCTGGAGCTGATGAACTTGGCGCTGGAGCACTTGGCGCTGGAGCACTTGGCGCTGGAGCACTTGGCGCTGGAGCACTTGGCGCTGGAGCACTTGGCGCTGGAGCACTTGGCGCTGGAGCACTTGGCGCAGGAGCACTTGGCGCTGGAGCACCAAAAATTGGAGCACTTGGCGCAGGAGCACTTGGGGTACTAGGAGCTGCGGGTGCCGGAATACTAGGGGCAGCAGGAATTGCTAGTGTAGGTATACTAGGCGCACCCGATGTTGGGACAGCTGGTGCACTCGCTATCGGTATGCTTGGAGCAGTTGCCTCTGGTATTGCAGGTGCAGGTGCAGGGATATGTGGTGGTGCTCTACCGATGGACGATTCTATCTTGCTCAAGAAAGAGTTCTTATTAGACGCTATGCTGGGAGTAGGAGGCGGACTCGTTGGTAGAGATGGAGCACTGTTTGGAAGTGGAGGTGGGGCTCCTGGAATTGGAGGAGCCGGTGCACTTGGAGCAGGTGCGTTTGGTACCGCTACGGGCTGTGTTGGAACTGCTGATGCGCTTGCCAATCGCGAGTTCATTTTTGATTGAATCTCACCCAAGAAAGACATTGGCTCATTTGCAGGTGGAGGTGCAGGAGCAGCAGGAGCAGGAGGCGCTGCAGGTGGAACATCCACACTAGCCGGATCCTTCTGAGTTGTGTAACTACTCTCTCCTCCAACGACAAACCGATCGTCTCTTTTCTTTTGGATTTCAGCAAGGAACGGTAAAGGACCAGATGTAGGAGCACTAGAGGGTTTGCTTGGAGCCGGTGCGTTCATGCTTGGCGGAGCAGGAGCAGGAGGAGCAGGAGCAGGAGGAGCAGGAGCAGGAGGAGCTGGTGCGGGAGGGGCCGGTGGTGCTGAACCCGCTGGAGCGCCAAAGGATGGCAAGCTAGGTGGTGGAGGCGGCGCTGTAGGCGCACTTGGTGTTGGAGCAGGAGGAGCAGGAGGAGCAGGAGGAGCAGGAGGAGCAGGCGGAGCAGGCGGAGCAGGCGGAGCAGGCGGAGCAGATGCACTTGGTGCTGGAGTACTTGGCGTGGGGGGAAGCTGCGCGGCTGGCGGCACTACCGCAGATTTGTGTTTCGGGCGAGTGGTCGGCATTGACGGCGGTAAAGTCGAGGGAATTGGTGGGGCTCCCGCAGGAATTGGGGGCGCCCCCGCGGGAACCGGCGGAGCCGCTGAAGGAAGCGGTGGGGCGCTAGTTGTTGGCGGCAAGTCCACGGAGTTTTTCTTTTCATGCGATCTATTGCTTGGCCGCGCAGACGGAATGCTGGGCGCTGCCATTGAAGGCACTGCAGGAGCACTGGCCTGAGGAGGTGCCATAGGTGGTGCTGGGTTCCCCACACGTTTCAATTTGGGGATCCCGCCGGCTAGGATATCGCCCAAGTTCGGGACCATCCCTGGGACAGGCGGAGCCGATGCTACAGTGCCTGCGGAGCTCGGTGCGCTTCTTGCAGAAGGCGTTGTACCCGCGCTAGAGACTGACCCTGAGACTGCAGGTGCTGATCTGTCGTTAGTCTGTGCCTTTTTCAACTTGGCACCTTTTCTGATGTCTCCCAAGAGAGCGTCCCTTCCTGCCATTGCCTGTGGGGGTGGGGCGGGTGCGGACGATGAGGAAGCATTGGCCCCAAACATCGGAGGTGGAGGTGGTGGCGGAGGGCCTGACATGGTTGGATTCGGTATGGCAATGTTGTCTTGCTTGTACTGGATGTGTGAGGCCCTTTGAACTGGTCCCAGTTCTACAATTCAACGGTGTGTTCCGTTACAAGGACTTTCGTAGGACATGATATACAATGAGCGGTTATCTACCGTCTTGGCGCTGTACCGACTGTGACGTGAACGTCACGGGTGGAAGGTATTTGCCACCCTTGGAGCAGTGCTCGAGAAGTGGTGCGCCCCATAAGCGCTACTACATAGATGCACATCGTATGTGTATTTTATGAGTAGAGAAACCTATTCGTTTGCAGAGCCACCAGCCCATCTACACATGCGTGAGAGAACTATAGGCATCGATGACAGCAGCGTCCTCATGTACAGCATCTATACTACCAAGAGCCACGTGCCGCCTGTCTGCGTACACACTTTAAAAGAATTGCAAGCAAAAGCCAAGAATAACGACCTCTTGTCCCTGAGGTTGGATGAGCTGTCGGTCAAATGGTACGAGAAAGTCCCTCTCCTCCTGTTTACTACAAGGCTCCGGGAACGGTACGCTGGCATGGATATCGACACCGAGACCATGTTGCAAGTCACGCGCCTCTACACAGCGCTTGCGGACCTATTGATCCACAAAAAAATGAACGGCAACTGCATGGCTCGCCAAGAATTTGCCAAGTACTGCGACCTGGTGTTCACGTGGGCGGTACGCACCAAAGTAATCGAACTGCTAATGGAACTGCGAGGGCTCGTGGCCCGGTGGTGTGCACACGGGAAGAAAAACCAGAGCCGCCTGTCACAGTGGCGCAGCGAGAAGTCGCAGGAACTGCTGGTGCTCAAATCCGCGTCTTGTGACCTTGCAACCAATGGCAGCATAGAGAGCGCTACCACCGTGGAAACGTTTCTGCGCACAGATAGCCGGTTAGATCTGATAGAATTATTCTTACAGGACCTCCATGAGCTCACCAGGAACCCCGGGCGCAACAACGGCTCACGTCGCAGCGGTAGGAACTGCCCTTACACGAACTGGTTGCAACACGTTCTGGGGCTAATAAACCACAAAAACGCGTAACGCGTAAAAAAAAAAAAATTAACTTGAAAATACCGTGAACGCCTTTTTTTTCCCAAAAGTTTCTTTTTCATTTCACGTTATTTTTACTTTTCGCGTTATTTCGGCTCCGATCCTACCGACCGCGAGAACGTCCGCGGAGCACATCACCGTCGTTTTCCTAGGCAGCCCTGCCTGGCGAGACCAGAAACTCGAGATTTCCACACCGAAAATTTTTTTTCCTCTTCGCCTTTTAGGTAAATTGATGGGCATTACCGGATCGGGTTCTGGCTTCTGAAATTTCTCTTTGCTTTTTTCACGACTTTATAAGCAAGAAAGAATTAAAGCGTTCTAAATCAATTATTGCAAAAATGTGGTTTTTTCCAACACCACTACTTTAAGCTCTCTTTCCCGAAGGACTCACCACTTTTCGAGAGTTGAAAGTCTTATTCCTTGGAATTTGTTTGAAACGGACTCCGTGGCCGAAGAAATACCGAAGCATCGTTAGTATATATTGAGCGATTCCCTTCAAATACTATCCATTGGATTTCGGAATAAATCATTTTTAAAAAAAAACGAGACACTCTTGTAGAGATTTTACTCTGCTATAAGGAGACCGAAAAGCAACTCATAAAGATTTTAACAACGTTATCCATTTGAGTTTGTTGTATACAAATTTTTTCTGTTCAGGTGAATCATGTCTTACAACGGTCAGAATCAACACGACCAGTACGGACAACCTGTTGACCCTGCCGGGGGCTACGCCGAGTATCCTCAGGCTGCGAACGGGCAGATGTACGACGAGTACGGCCAACCAATAAATTACAATCAGGGCCAGCCTCCTGTTGGTAACATGGACAACAATGGTGGGTACTACGACGAATCCTACTCGCAGGATTATTACAACCAGCAACCACATCAGCCACCTATGATCTCGGACAACATGGAGAACTTTTCGGACTTTAGTTCGTATGGACCTCCTCCTCCAGGCACTCCGAACAACGGTGGTAACTACCAACAACAGTACACGCCTTCGCAAGTGAGTTACGGGGGTGACTACTACGGTGGTCAGGCTCAGTATGCGGGCCAAGGTGGGTACTATTACGGCAACGAAGGTAGTGGCGCGTCCACGCCCGGCGGGATGATGTACGACCCTAACGCAATTGCCATGGCATTGCCCAACGACCCATACCCGGCATGGACTGCAGACACGCAAGCTCCAGTCACTGTGGAACAAATAGAAGATGTGTTCATCGACCTGGCTAATAGGTTTGGTTTCCAAAGAGACTCCATGAGAAACATGTTTGACCATTTCATGACTTTGTTGGACTCTCGTTCTTCAAGAATGTCTCCTGACCAGGCTCTATTGTCTCTACACGCAGACTACATTGGTGGTGACACTGCTAATTATAAGAAATGGTACTTCGCCGCCCAACTTGATATGGACGACGCTGTCGGTTTCAGAAATATGAGTCTCGGGAAACTTTCGAGAAAAGCTCGTAAAGCCAAGAAGAAAGCCAAGAAGGCTATGGAAGAAGCCCGTGAAAACGGCGAAGACCCTGAAGAGACTTTAGAGAAATTGGAAGGTGATAACTCGCTAGAAGCAGCCGATTTCAGATGGAAGGCTAAGATGAACGCTTTAACCCCTCTAGAGAGAGTAAGACAAATCGCATTGTATTTACTATGTTGGGGTGAAGCTAACCAAGTCAGATTTACTCCAGAGTGTCTTTGTTTCATCTATAAATGTGCTTCCGACTATCTAGACTCTCCTCTATGCCAATCTAGAGTGGAACCAATGCCAGAAGGTGATTATTTGAACAGAATTATCACCCCATTGTACAGGTTCATCAGAGACCAAGTCTACGAAGTCGTTGACGGAAGATTCATGAAACGTGAAAAGGACCATGCTGAAGTGATCGGTTATGATGATGTGAATCAACTGTTTTGGTACCCTGAGGGGATTGCTAAGATATTGATTGACGATGACTCCAAATTGATCGATTTACCAGCAGAGGAAAGATACTTAAGATTGGGAGATATTACTTGGAGCGACGTCTTCTTCAAGACTTATAAAGAAACCCGTTCATGGTTACATATGATCACGAATTTCAACCGTATTTGGGTGATGCATATTTCGGTGTACTGGATGTACGTCGCTTATAACTCGCCAACATTCTACACACATAACTACCAACAACTAGTGAACAACCAACCTCTAGCGGCTTACAGATGGGCTACCGCCGCGTTAGGTGGTAGTGCTGCATCATTGATCCAAATCTTGGCTACTATCTGTGAATGGTTATTCGTGCCAAGGAAATGGGCAGGTGCTCAACATTTATCTCGTCGGTTTTATTTCCTTTGTGGTATCTTCGCTGTTAACTTGGGGCCTATCATCTTCGTTTTCGCGTATGACAAGGATACAGTTTACTCAAAGGCTACACATGCTGTCGCTGCTGTGATGTTCTTCGTTGCAGTGGCTACCATTCTGTTCTTCTCGATCATGCCATTAGGTGGACTTTTCACTTCGTACTTACAAAAGAGCTCTAGAAGATACGTGGCATCACAAACGTTTACCGCATCTTTCGCTCCATTGCAAGGTTTAGACAGATGGTTGTCCTATTTAGTGTGGGTCACTGTCTTTGCTGCCAAGTACGCTGAATCGTACTTCTTCTTGATTCTTTCCTTGAGAGATCCAATTAGAATTTTGTCGACTATGGATATGAGGTGTACCGGTGAGTACTGGTGGGGGAACAAGATCTGTAAACACCAAGGTAGAATTACTTTGGGTTTAATGATCGCTACTGATTTCATCTTATTCTTCTTAGATACTTACTTGTGGTACATCATTGTGAACACTATCTTCTCTGTGGGTAAATCTTTTTACTTGGGTATCTCGATTTTAACACCATGGAGAAATATTTTCGCTAGGTTGCCAAAGAGAATTTACTCTAAGATTTTAGCTACCACTGATATGGAAATTAAATACAAACCTAAGGTGTTAATCTCTCAAGTTTGGAATGCTATCATTATTTCCATGTACAGAGAGCATCTTTTAGCTATCGACCATGTCCAAAAACTGTTATACCACCAAGTTCCCTCGGAGATTGAAGGTAAGAGAACTTTAAGAGCTCCAACCTTTTTCGCTTCTCAGGATGACAACAACTTCGAAACTGAATTTTTCCCAAGAAACTCAGAGGCTGAACGTCGTATCTCCTTTTTTGCCCAATCGTTGGCTACTCCAATCCCCGAGCCTTTGCCAGTTGACAATATGCCAACTTTCACTGTTATGACTCCTCATTACGCTGAAAGAATCTTGTTGTCTCTAAGAGAAATTATTCGTGAGGATGATCAATTCTCAAGAGTCACGCTATTAGAGTATCTGAAACAATTGCATCCAGTTGAATGGGATTGTTTCGTTAAGGATACAAAGATTCTTGCTGAAGAAACTGCGGCTTACGATAATAATGACGAAAATGATCCTGAAAAGGCTGACGCATTGAAGGCTCAAATCGACGACTTACCTTTCTACTGTATCGGTTTCAAATCTGCTGCTCCTGAATATACTTTGAGAACCAGAATTTGGGCTTCTTTAAGATTTCAAACGCTGTACCGTACTGTCTCTGGTTTCATGAACTATTCAAGAGCCATCAAGTTACTGTATCGTGTTGAGAACCCTGAAATTGTGCAAATGTTTGGCGGTAATGCTGAAGGTCTAGAGAAGGAGTTGGAGAAAATGGCTAGAAGAAAATTCAAATTTTTGGTGTCTATGCAAAGATTGGCTAAATTTAAGCCTCACGAATTAGAGAACGCTGAATTCTTGTTGAGAGCTTACCCAGACTTACAAATCGCTTACCTTGACGAAGAACCTCCATTGAACGAAGGTGAAGAGCCAAGAATTTACTCTGCTTTAATTGACGGTCACTCTGAAATTTTAGACAATGGTCGTAGACGTCCAAAGTTCAGAGTCCAATTGTCTGGTAACCCTATTTTAGGTGACGGTAAATCTGATAACCAAAATCATGCTTTGATTTTCCACAGAGGTGAATATATCCAATTGATTGATGCCAATCAAGATAACTATTTGGAGGAGTGTATGAAAATCAGATCGATCTTGGCTGAATTCGAAGAATTGAGCGTTGAACAAGTCAATCCATATGCCCCTGATCTAAGATACGAAGAACAAGTCACTAACCATCCTGTTGCCATTGTGGGTGCCAGAGAATATATTTTCTCTGAGAACTCCGGTGTGTTGGGTGATGTTGCTGCAGGTAAGGAACAAACTTTTGGTACTTTATTCGCTAGAACATTGTCTCAAATTGGTGGTAAGTTACATTATGGTCATCCGGATTTCATTAACGGTACTTTTATGATCACAAGAGGTGGGCTTTCCAAGGCTCAAAAGGGTTTACATTTGAACGAAGATATTTACGCAGGTATGAATGCCATGTTGCGTGGTGGACGTATTAAGCATACAGAGTACTACCAATGTGGTAAAGGTAGAGATTTAGGTTTCGGTACTATTTTGAATTTCACAACTAAGATTGGTGCCGGTATGGGTGAACAGATGTTATCCCGTGAATACTACTACTTGGGTACTCAATTACCTATTGACAGATTTTTGACTTTCTATTACGCGCATCCTGGTTTCCATTTGAATAACTTATTTATTCAATTATCTTTGCAAATGTTCATGTTAACTTTAGTTAACTTACATGCCTTGGCTCATGAATCGATCATGTGTATTTACGACAGAAACAAGCCTATCACTGATATCTTGTATCCAATCGGCTGCTACAATTTAGCTCCTGCGATTGATTGGGTTAGACGTTACACTCTGTCCATTTTCATTGTCTTCTTCATTGCCTTCATTCCAATTGTGATTCAAGAACTGATTGAACGTGGTATCTGGAAAGCTACCCAAAGATTTTTCCGTCATTTGTTGTCATTGTCTCCTATGTTTGAAGTGTTCGCTGGTCAAATCTATTCTGCTGCCTTAGTCAGCGATTTAACTGTCGGTGGTGCTCGTTATATCTCCACTGGTCGTGGTTTTGCTACATCTCGTATTCCATTCTCTATCCTTTATTCGAGATTTGCTGGTTCTGCCATTTATATGGGTTCCAGATCAATGTTAATGTTGTTATTCGGAACTGTTTCTCATTGGCAAGCTGCTTTGCTATGGTTCTGGGCCTCGTTATCTGCTTTAATGTTCTCTCCTTTCATTTTTAATCCACATCAATTTTCATGGGAAGATTTCTTCTTGGACTACAGAGATTTCATCAGATGGTTATCAAGAGGTAACAACAAGTACCATAGAAATTCGTGGATTGGTTATGTGAGAATGTCAAGATCAAGAATTACCGGGTTTAAGCGTAAGTTGACTGGTGATGAATCCGAAAAGGCTGCTGGTGATGCCAGTAGAGCTCATAGAACCAATGTCATCATGGCAGAAATTATTCCTCTTGCCATCTATGCAGCTGGTTGTTTCATTGCCTTTACGTTTATCAATGCCCAAACAGGTGTACATACCGCTGAGGGAGATACTGTGAACTCTGTTTTGAGAGTTATCATTTGTACTTGTGCACCAATCGGTGTTAACGTTGGTATTCTATTCTTTGTCATGGCCATGTCCTGTTGTTCTGGTCCATTATTCGGAATGTGTTGTAAGAGAACTGGGTCCGTAATGGCAGGTTTTGCCCATGGTGTAGCTGTGATTATCCAGATTGCGTTCTTCATTATCATGTGGGTCTTGGAAGGATTCAACTTTACCAGAATGTTATTAGGTGTTATCACTTGTATTCAATGTCAAAGACTGGTTTATCAATGTATGACTCTATTGTTATTGACAAGAGAGTTTAAGAATGACAGTGCCAACACTGCCTTCTGGACTGGTAAATGGTACGGGAAAGGTTTAGGTTGGATGGCCTGGACTCAACCAACAAGAGAATTGACTGCTAAGACTATCGAATTGTCAGAATTCTCTGCTGATTTCGTCTTGGGGCACGTCATTTTGCTATGCCACTTACCATTCTTATTGATTCCTCGTATCGATAAATTCCACTCCGTCATGTTATTCTGGTTGAAACCATCTCGTCAAATCCGTCCTCCAATTTACTCCTTGAAGCAAACCCGTTTACGTAAGCGGATGGTGAAGAAATACTGTACGTTGTACTTCACTGTCTTAATTCTGTTTGCTGCTTGTATTGTGGGTCCTGCTGTGGCTTCTTCTCATGTTCATGATATCGGTCATCAATTAACCGGTGTTGCTCACAACTTATTCCAGCCAAGGAATTTGAGTAATAACGATACTGGTTTCTCCATTTCTACTTATAGAAGTCATTATTACACTCACACACCTTCTTTGAAGACGTGGTCTACCATTAAATAGAAGTGTGCATATACTGTGAGTTTAGACAATTAGACTTTTCTTTGATATATTTTCTTTTCTCTGTCTTTTCATTTATTATTCCTATTATCAATTTAAAAATAAGCTTTATTATTATATTTTGTTAATATATAGGGTCTATGTATTTTAGTTAAATATTAAGGTTTTCACTTATAGAACAAACTACCAATAAAAGGATAACACTATTGGTGATGTGTCTGTTATAAGCTTTGTGCTTTAGGTATCAGCGAGTACTTCAGGAAAGAGGATTATGATATGCGTCACCTGACCTGACACCATGTAGAGCGTCACAAATGCTTGACGTCTAGTTAGTAGTGATACAAATGTGTTGGATATGAGCTCGAAGGAATGTATTATATGACATATTTGTTCAGCATACCTACAAGACAATTCTTTTGTTATTCAGAAAGAAGCTGCAATTGTTTAATATGATTACGGTTTGGGCCTTATTGGTTGGAAGTCTTATTGCCATCTGTTTAGCGGCAGATTTTACCAGTTACGATGCGTATTCTACAATTAACGTCTATGGGAATAAATTTTTTGATTCAAACACAGGAGAACAGTTTTTCATGAAGGGAATTGCATATCAACCTAGCTACTCCAACGAAGAATTGGACAACTTTATCGAGATGCCCTCGACTAAATATATAGATCCATTAGGTGACCCGGATATCTGTTTGCGTGATATTCCATACTTGAAGAAGTTGGGTGTCAATACAGTTCGAGTTTATTCAATCGACCCTACAAAATCCCATGATATTTGTATGGAGAAATTAATGGATGAGAACATATATGTGATATTAGATTTAGCCGAACCGGATATTTCCATCAATAGAGACAACCCAACTTGGGATGTTTTGATATGGGAGAGGTACAGAGCAGTAGTAGATAGCATGGCCAAATACCCTAACTTATTGGGATTTTTCGCAGGAAACGAAGTGACAAATGATAATACTAATACAGAAGCTTCACCATTTGTGAAAGCAGCTGTCAGAGATATTAAAGGATATATAAAGGAGTCCGGTTATAGAGACATTCCTGTTGGATACTCGTCCAATGATGATCGAGACACAAGAGACAATCTAGCAAAATATTTTGTCTGTGACGACGTACCTGTAGACTTCTATGGTATTAATATGTATGAATGGTGTGGGTATTCCTCATTTGGTACAAGTGGGTACAAAGAACGGACTAGTGAATTTGAGAATTATCCAGTCCCCGTATTTTTCTCAGAGTTTGGATGTAATTTGGTAAGGCCCAGACCATTCACCGAGGTGAGCGCCTTATTTGGGAAGAGAATGTCTAAAGTTTGGTCAGGTGGACTAGCGTACATGTATTTTGAAGAAGAAAATGGTTATGGTGTAGTCAGTATTGATCAAACTACAGGTAGAGTGATTGAACTACCTGATTTTAACAATTTGAAACAAGCCTTTGATAGTATAGACATTACGCCCATCCTCCTAAGTGATCACATAAAAAAGTACCAGAATGGAGAAGCAAATGTGCATATTAAGTGTCCCAGCACAAGCAGCAACTGGAAGGCCAGCAGTCAACTGCCTTTTACTCCAAATATGGCCAAATGTGATTGTTTGAATGAAATCCTACCTTGTCTTGTGGCTCCGATGCAAGAATCCTCGCAATTGGAAAGCCTCTTTGATTATGTTTGCAGTCAAGTAGATTGTTCAGATATTACCGCTGATGGGGTCAAGGGACATTATGGACAATTTTCTGATTGTACAACAGAACAAAAATTAGCTTTGGAGTTATCGAAAATGTACATTCGAAGCGGTACGGATTCCAAAATATGTCCATTGAACGATAAGAATATATACTTCAATAAGAAGAGTTTTGAAAAATTAGGAGACCCTTCGAGTAACATGTGCTCATCGATATATCAAGATGTCAAGAATGCTAGTCCTAACTCCAAAAATGAGATTATGAAAGGAAATCCAATTAGTGGTATAGATAAGAAGAAAAACGGGCGCGATATGGAAAATAGCTCTAACCGTTTTGCTACACCTACAAGATTTTTCTGGACCCTATATTTATTAATTGGTTGCTTTGTCATCTGAGGTATGCTGTTTGGAGTATACTCTGCGAACAAGTTTCTTTTAATCATAATATTTCAAATTGGCCAAGCATGAGCTTGACATACGTTTAATTACTCTTTATGTTGGCCACGGTGGTCATATATTTCATGCAACAGTACTAAACATTTTTTTTATTACTTGCAGGGTTTGTACATGGCAACCACAGTGCTATGCAACGCCGCGAGGAGCCCATTTGTAGTACTGAATATTTGTCTAAGGGAAATAATCTATTAAAGCTTAGCTCAAAACCTGAACAGTTGGTATTTTTCAATATACTTGTATACCAGCTATTAGCTATTTAGTCTCTTGTTTTGCTTTGGCTTTGGTGTCCGAGATTTAAGGACTTCAAGTCTTGAGTTACAGTGTGTACGTCATTGACTTTGTCATTTGTAGAGGTGTTGTTTCTAAGTTCTTGGGAGGTTGAAGACATGTTATAGATTATTAATCGATCGGTCTTTTGAAACTACATAATAAATAATAATTGTTTCATAATGGATAGCTCCAACATCAATACATGTTATGGTAGTTTAAATACCATTCATTCTCATGTAGTTCAGAACAAAATTAGAAGTACCTCTTACGTAAGCTTTGTTCTGGTTCTGGCTATCATTAAACATTAATCAATGTTGTGTTATACTTATTTCCGATATAATCGTGTATCGTTGAAATATTAGATACTAGCGCCAATGTCTATGTTAATTTATTGACACTTTTGCTATTATCTTTGACATTTGGCAAAGACTTTTCCCCTGTGAATGGTATGGGAATTAAATTCGTACTAATGAGAATACAAATTAGTCGGGGATCTGTTACTAAAAAACTACATATTTTGATATTTTAGCCCTTTTAGTGCAATGGTTAGCATGCGATCTTCCGGTGGTTGTGATCCGGGTTCGAATCCCGGGAGGGGCTGAGCATTCAACTTTTTTGCCAGTTTCGACCCTGTGGTGCAAGAACTATTTGCAATAGAGATTACAACAACTAAACCGTACCAGGTATTTTTTGTTTTGTTAAAGAAGCTATCTGTGCTTTTACTTGATGCACAGGACGTCTTCTTCGTGTGCTCAAACAATGCTACAGTTCCAAGATGTCACTAATATTTCTGTGACTGTATGTACACCCATACATATACACTTGAGGCGCAGAAAAAATACTTTTTTTACCTTCTTTTTTTTTTTGAGAATTTCAGGAGCTATCAGCACAAATACATAGAATAATTCTACTTTCCATGTGCGTTCTTACCATATTAGGCCATGACGCACATCGAGCGCGAACTGGTAAACTAAGCTCTACAATCGCTTTACTATTACAAAGAGCCATAATGGTTAATTAAACCACAGCCATTACATAGAAATCACCAGGTAATAGCAACAAGAATCAACGATGGCTAAACAATCTTTAGGTATGTGTGCAACGCGATCCCAATTTTCAGATATATTGAATGGTCGATAGGAGAAACCCCCAGACGAATGGGAGCACTTTCAAATCACGAGTCCACTTGGTATAATGACAATAAGACAGAAACATTTTTACTAACAAGAATCTTATGGAATCTCACGTTGCTTAACTTTTGCAATTTATGTTCTATTCCATGAACTCTTTTTTTTTTGATTAGACGTGTCCTCCGACAGAAGAAAGGCCAGAAAGGCTTATTTCACCGCTCCATCCTCTGAGCGTCGTGTTTTGTTGTCTGCTCCATTATCCAAGGAACTAAGAGCTCAATACGGTATCAAGGCTTTGCCAATCAGAAGAGACGATGAAGTCATGGTCACCCGTGGTTCCAAGAAGGGTCAAGAAGGTAAGGTTTCCTCTGTCTACAGATTGAAATTTGTTATCCACGTTGACAAGATCACCAAAGAAAAATCCAACGGTGCTTCTGTTCCAATCAGCATCCACCCTTCCAAGGTTGTTATTACCAAATTGCATTTGGACAAAGACAGAAAGGCTTTGATCCAAAGAAAAGGCGGTAAAGCTGAATAAATAACCTGATGATTTTGTAATAACCCAAATTATCATCACTATATATATATAAATATAACAATAACATTTCAATATTAGAGAACCGTCTTCCGAACAACCGACGGACCGCTCGTCAGAGCCAAAATGGCCATTGGCATCTCATCTCTCTTGAATTTTTCAGTTCGTTGATAGCGATATTCCTGTTCAATGGGCGATCAGCTATAGGAGCTCTTGCAAAGGGGTCTTTACCATAACCAGTTTGTGGACGCTGGAATACGGTAACTTTGTAGAAAGAAACAATTTTTGAAGCCTTGGTAGACGCTAACTAGTTTTGAGTAAATCTATTTCAATTTTCTTAAAACTTTGGTGTATTTTCATGCATATTTGCGAGTTTTAATCCAATTTGAAGATGAGTAGCGATAAGTTAAATGCTGGAAAGGCTAAAGAGATGGATGCCAATTTCAACCATATGGCGAGAACAGGTAGGCGGTGGATGGATATGCCTGAAACGTCCGACTTGAAGAAATATCCTGGGGCAGATTTTGTGCATGAACCTGTGTATGCGAACTATGTCTCGCCAGGCCAACTTTACTCTACTGAGTCCGGGGAAATGTTCCATGCTGGTAAAATTATGTTGGCATTAGTCGGGCTACCTGCGACTTCCAAGACGTTTCTATCTGTAGCAATCACTCGTTATGCCAGATGGCTAGGTGTAAGAACGAAATCATTCCACATATCTGAATACCAGCAAGAAAATGAATCAGTCCCCTCCGATTTCCTCTCGGCTGCTCCGCTGACTAAAGAAGGTTTAGAGTACAAGAAACAATTGATTGAACAGATTGTGAAGGATATGACTGGGTTCTTTCAAGAACAGAAGGGACAGATTGCAATCTATGACGCATTGAATATTAGAAGTGAGGATAGAAAGCATGTGGAAGATATATTTACAAAACTGGGCGTCAAGGTACTATTTATCGAATCGATTATTAACGACGCTTCGATACTTAATAGAAACATCGAGAATGCGATCCAGTACAAGGGCTACGATGATTGGGATAAAGACGCTGCCATCGCGGACTATATGGAACGGCTGAACGTGGATGACTCCTACTACGAAACGTTGAATAAAGAGGAAAACGTCAATTACGTGAAATATATCAACTTGGGTAACGAGATAATCGTGAGTAACAACTCCCTGGGTTACTTGATTAACAAGATTGTGTTTTTCTTAATGAATCTGAGTAGCAAGAAGGGGTGTGTTTATTTAGCCCGTTGTGGGACTAGTAACTCGGATAACTACATCGACGACGAGTTGTTGAACGATGAAGGTTACAATTATTCGAGAATGATCACCGAGTTGATCTTACACAGAATCAAAGAAAGAAAACACAAGCAAAGAGTGGGTAAGACACAAGCCACAACTAAATCGAAAACCGAAAAGGATTTAAACAAGACTGCTAAGTTATTTGACATAGACGACGAAGTCAGCAAAGAACCACTCGACCCTAACGATATACTAGTGTGGACTGGCCCTAGAAAGAGAACCTACGATACCGCAACATTTTTCTTAGCCGAACAAGTTCCTGTACGTGAAAGGTCTAGTTTGAAACAGCTGCATCCCGGTGCTGTGGCAGATATGACCGAAGAAGAAATACAACAGAAATACCCTACAGAATGGGCAGACTCTCAAAAGGATCCGTACCATTTTAGGTACCCAAGAGCTGAGTCGTACCACGACTTAGCAGTAAGAATGGAGTCCTTGATTTTGGAGTTAGAGCATGTGGACAAGGATCTGGTCATTATTGCTCATGAGTCGACCTTACGTGTTCTTTATGGCTACCTAATGGCATGTTCTGTCGCAGAAGTACCATTCTTAGATTTCTCAAGAGATGAAATCGTAGAAGTCTCGTTCACACCCTTCTGTAACAATGTCGAGAAGATCCCTATTCATCTGTGATGTGTATTTGTGATATTAGAATATTAAGATATTTATATACATTATAACTGATATATTGACACTAACTGATTTATGTTTTCCTTGTTAAATGAACAACTTCAGAACAAAACGTTAAAGAAAAAATCAGATTTACTGACCAAACAAAAACCACCCTAAACAGTAGCTACACAAATGATCCATCCTTGTTGGAGTATCATATTACACCTCGTTGTTCGTATCCTCTTGGTTCGTTTTCCTTTTAGATGTTAAATATTTTATTGGTTTATGGACCATAGTTGAAACAAAAAAAACGACGTTGCCGACAAATGTCATCCCAAAACTCCTAACATCTTCATCATTAACGGTCATCTTCTCTTGACAAAGACTAAATTACGAATCGAAAATCTTAAACTTGAATGTCTGCTGAGAAGTCACAATCGCGTGTATTAAACTTTGGATACTTCCTATATCACAAAGGTCCTCCAGGTTCTTCGAAAATCTGGGGATTGAAGTCGTTGCTATAAGGAAGGACTTTGTAATCTACTAAGAAGAAACTTGATCTTTGTAACGTATACTTATGAAAGCACTTTAAGGCCAACGAAAGTATCTTATAAAGCAAAGCTTTGACGTATCAAGTGCTACTTAGAACAACCCTTGCATGCGGAGAGGTTCTTCTTTAGTAATAAAGTTTCAAAAGGCCTTCAGTGGTGTGGCACTATTTACCTTCGTTAAGCTAGCTTACTTGCATGACGCATACGGTGGGTCCCAAGAAGCTCTATTATGCAGTGCTGACAGCCGATGCCAACCTGTTTAGTTGGAGTAGATGATAATATACTCAAGAAAAAGATGATACAAAGAACGGAAAAGATACTGCTCCTAAATGTAGTAAAGCTTGTCACCATTCTTCAAGCAGCAGTCTGTACTTATCTAAAAATATCATGTGCATGGATAATAATATTTCGATGCGTACCTGCTGGAGAGTTTACATTATGATACGGTTACAAGTTCTTAAAGGTCTTTTGAGATAATGAGGTTGAGTCTGAAAATGATAATGCAATGACCAACTTCATTAACAAAGTGCAGTTTATGACTACAATACATCACACCAGTTCCTCAACTAAGTGATGGGTAGGGATGTAAATATAAAAAAAAAAGTAGAGGAAACTGATGCATATGGAAAATGAGCTCAAAAAAAATGAGATGAGGTGAGAAGAAATGAAATGGAAACAGAAAATGAAGAAAGGAATGAAAAATGGAAAGATTAGAGTTAAAAAGGTACTAATGAAAGGGAAAAAAATGATAAATAGATGAGTGAAGAGGAAGAAATTTTGAAAAAAGTCATAAAGGAAGAAAAAATTAGAAGTAAAATGAATTAGAAATGCATTAAAGGAAAAAGAACCAGGTTATGGATTTTATAATCCCAGTTGTTTCTTTTGTTGTTCTCTTGCCCATCTGGCAGTGTCTCTAGTACTCTGGCTAAATGAGGTGTTGTTTTTGGTTCTCTTTAGGAACTCTGTGATGATATCCTGTGTGTAGATCTGTTTGATAGAGCCATCTGTAATCATTGTGGCAATATCACCTATCAAACCTGCTGTGGATCTGGCAATAGCATCTTCACCGATCAAATAAGGTTCGTCAACCAACTTAGCAATAAATTGGAAGATTGTACCAACGTAGCTATAGATGGCCTGAGGTGTATCATGCATACCGCCGACTATTCCCACATAAGCATCTAGCACAGATTCAAGGACCTTTAAGTGGTATTCATTCGCTTCCATGCTGCTGTTTTCAGGGGTAGAGTTTTGAGCTGTTACACATAGTGACATGATATCATCTAGGTATGCTGCAAAATCGGAACCAATGTTGGTGGCGATGTCTCCGAAAACACTTAAGACAGCTGGGGTCAACTCTTTTTTAGCTGCAGGGTTTGTTAATATTTGCCCTAGGACACTCATAAAAGCACCGGCATACTTTTTAAAATCATCCTCTAAAGAATTAGCTATATCAGCAACGAACCCAACGGCTGTAATGGAAACAGATGCTTCAACTTGGTTTAAAGCTTTCACCAAGTATGGTGAGAATGCTTCCAAATATTTTTCAAACTGTTTCCCCAAACTGCTTGCTAAGGAGGATACGGCGTAGAAAACGTCATCTTCAATATATGACGATCCCTTTTTATCTAGCAATTTAATGAAGATATCCATTAACATATCAGATACACTTAGCACGTTTTGTGGGCTCTTTCTTATAACAGAAGCCATCACATTTAAAACATTGGCTTGCAATTCGTGTAAGTTTTGCAAAGCCTCCATGTTAAGTTGTGCCTCATCTATTGCCATTGTCTGGCCCAATTTATCCATCACAAATGTTGAAATAGATGCATATGCTTCGGATACGTTTTCAGTAGAACATTCCACCAAAGCAGTTAACGCTGAAAATGCAGATGCTCTGGCATTAAACTCATTGTCATCCCTATTTGCAGCTTTGATCAAAGCATCGACTAACACAGGATAGTAGTTGTGGATAGGCGATGGAACAGCAGTAGAAAGATGCTCTACCAAATTAATAATTATCCAAGAACAGTTGGTGGCAATCTTTGGATGATCGTTTAAGCCAACCAAGCACGCTTGGATAATACTTGGCAGGTGCGTTTCTGCGTTAATGGCATCTGGTGCAAAATCAGCAATTCTACCAATACACCAAGAGGCTGTATCTTTTACCTGTAAGGATGAATCGTTCATTAGATTTACAATGGAAAGTAAAGCCTGGTTAACGTAGAACTCTTTTTGACTTGCATCGGGTCCATCTAAAATAGAACCGAAGGACATCACAGCAGCTTCTCTATTTCTCCAATTATCGGATGTGATGTTTTGTTCGACATATTTCAAGACTGGTTCCAATATACTATTCCCACAGTTCTGAGCAAATAGCTGAAGACAGGTCCCTGCGGCCATTGAGACATTCCAATCATCGTCTTCGAAATCTTCATTTTGTCTTGTTAAAAGTTTTAATAAATTGGGGACCACTTCCTTGAGCGAAGCCAAAGCAAAATTGTAACTTTTCAAAGCGGATTGTGGGAATTGACTAACTTCGTAAGCGATATCCAATTCTTCTTCACAAACTGTAGACCAGAACTCCACTGTCATAGAGGCAACTTTATCATCTGGCGACGCCATTGTGGCAATAGTTAACGCATACAGCGCTTGTTCCATATATGGCTTCATGTGAGAGTAATATGTGGACATTATCTTACAAAGACAACCAAATGCAGCGGCTTGAATATCTGTGTCGGGCGCTTGAGTAGCTTCACAAACGACCTGCATCAGATAGTTTCTCTCACCTTCACGTTCCATGTTGTTTTTGATGAAACTTAGCGAATCGGCTAAAGCATTCAATGCAGTTAATCTAACGTCCTTTGAAGGCTCTGAGCTCTGAGCACCTTGGACGATTGCAATCAAGATATTATTGGATGTAGCGACTAATGCTTCCGAGTCCCGATCCGCGCTTTCACAGATATAACCGAGCGCCAACAGAGAGGCCCTCTTCATATTCTCCGGCTGGTTAGGGTTTGTATTCTCCACCATAATCTTCATCAAATCTTGCCACTCACCACGAGGCAACTCAATACCTGCAATGGCAGCGATTAACTGCGCAGAAGCGTTAGCGACACGCTGCTCACTTGAAAGTAACGCGGTCAAAGCGTTATTTTTTATGGTTACCCTTGAATTGGCGTCTACGACCGTCATCCATCTCTGTGCAAACTGCTGCCTTCTCCCCGAGTCCTTAGAGGTAAGTTCATTCTTCAAAGTCAACCCAGCAAGGATTCTCGCCTCCAGCCTTGCATTTTCCTCTATCAACACTTGTGACAACAAGCCTGCAAATTGTAAGAAATTCTCATTCGACAGAGTTTTCAATTGAGTCTCACTCTCCAAACGGACATTCTGGTCCGTACTCAGGATCGTATTCTCCAATAACTGAGCAACATCCGTCATTCTACACAAACGCTTTCTTAGATGCAATAGTTGTATTCCCAACCGAATTACTCTTTTGAGGGGTCAAAAAAAATGTTCTCTATACTATAGAAACCAGCAAACGTACGTGCAACAGATGAAAACACACTCACACCGAGTTAACAACTGTCAAACGTACCAGCGTATAACTTAACGCCAGTGTGTTAAACAAACACACCACTAGGTACTTTGCTTCAAAACAATTTTCATCTTTTTTTTAAAAAAAAAAAATTTGCCACCACCTCGTAAATCGTGACGAACCGGTATACCAGAGCAAGCCCAGCGGGCGACGAGCTGGATGGACAGTGTATTGAGAGGTAAAGGCATGTGTTTTCTCGTATGTAAGAGTATATAATGGCAGGACCAAGGGGGGAGACACCGGGGGATTTCTAGCAGGGTGTCTCGCTATGCAATGCGGCAGAAAATATTTATAAAATATGCTGTTCTAAGTGTCTTTCTTCATCCCGACTTGATGTTTCTTCAATTGCTCGATGGCGAAGAAGATCAGCATGGTGAATGGTCCGATTCTGATGAAGCTAGGCAGCCAGCCTCTGAACATGAACAAAGGACCTTCCTTTTTCACATCGGTCATCAGGATCTCTAATGCGCCCCTCTTTTCACCTATACCATTCATGATACGGGTCTTCAACACATCTGCTGGGGAACACACTGTGGTGGCGACTAGACCGGCTAATAACGAGGCAGCCAAGTGTGTCGAGTTTTTCTTTGGGTCGAATTGCAACTTTGTGACCAAGTAATTCTTGAAGACATCGTAAGTGACCACCTGAGAGGCGGTCATCAGGACACCTCTCACGACGTTTGGTCTCCAGCCGGTCAGCAACGTGGCAATCCCGCCTTCGTATTTATAAATCTTGTAAATCCCGTCCAAAGCGTTCGAATAGTTTCTTCTCTTGTCTAAGGGCAATGCAGAGTCGTTCTGCATACGGATATTCACGACGTCGGCAAAATTGCCCACAACCCCACCAACAGCACCGCTGAGCATCGACGCTGGCAAAAGGTAGGCGGCATTGGTTAATTGCGACTGTGGGATCGCGTGGTTCTTCAAGACGTCGTACATCCCAAACCTCACCGTAGTGAAAGTACATTGTCTAAGCACAGCAGCACTCAGCCCGGCATAGAAACCTAGGAACCCATCGTTCCTCACCACACTCGCCAGCATCTGTACAATCGACGGTTTAGGGTAAGGTGCGGCCTGTAGCCGCACTTTAGTCAAATCCAATGGATGTGTATTGACACAAGCAAATATCCCGGCAGCACCACCGTACCACCAAGGATATTTAACTTGTTTGGCTGGACCAGCTTTAGAATCCAGCGTACTCGCCGGAGTATTAAACGCAACTTTTTGAGACATAGTCTATGTAATGATATGATTTTCCGATTGATACCCTTCTTGGCTCACAAAAAACCCATTGTCAATTGACTAATCCTCAAGATCAAATTACACACACATATATATATATATATATACTTCGTCGACACTTCGACAACACCTTATCAACTGCGAATGCAATTTTTACATACAAGAACACATACGATATCCGCAAGGTCATTCATTTTTTCTCCACGTACACTATCAGAATGTTAAGTGAGCCCGCGCAGAAAAACGTTAAGCCAAGTATATGAATGCAGCTACCAGTTACTAGCGGCCGTATGAATGGAGAGTTCTACTAACTGTCGCGTCAACGGTCAACGGAACGGACTTGCAAGATGGACGTCGCTTTCAGGACCCCAACGTTCCAAGAATTCAGGTCCGTGAAACCAGGGTCTTTATCTTAAAGGCCCTTCCCACTGTGTGTTGGAGACCAAAGTCACTCTCTTTATTGCAATTTGGTCGCTTGCGTTGACTAACGGCTTCTGCGCGAAGGACTAAATGACGAATGTCACGCACAGCGCTGTCGCTGTTTCTGGGGTCTGCGGCGTTTCTTTCCGACGCAGCGGCTTTCCAGAGAGAGGCGCGTGGGCGTTGACATGGCGATCCCGCCGGACTTGGCGGTACCGCTGTGGGTCCTTTCGCGTAGAAAAGGAAAGGATCCAAAAAAAAAATTAACGACAACTGCAGGACTCGAACCTGCGCGGGCAGAGCCCAAAAGATTTCTAATCTTTCGCCTTAACCACTCGGCCAAGTTGCCATACAAATCTTGAAAGATTTCGGATTCCACCCGTGCTAATACGCATAAGCGACGCGTGGGCCACCGCATACTATATATATATAAGTATGTATAGAGCGTACACAGTCATGGTCGTCTTCCTAAGCTGGTTAGGCTGAAATATCTGGGTAAACGTCGAACCGTCTTTGGTTCACTAATGGGACCGATGCTCTGAAAGTCTCAATGGCTTGTGGATCCAATTCCGCATAAACAATTTCTTCACCTTCTCCAGCCTCAGCGATAATCACACCTTTAGGGTCGCAGACCAACGAGTGTCCGTAAGCATGGTAGTCACTTGCCATGTCTCTTGCTGGGGAGCACAGGATGGTGTACATTTGGTTATCCATTGCACGGGCTCTGGCTAGCAAGTGCCAGTGCATGGGTCCTGTAACTGTGTTAAACGCACCTGGATAAATCATTGCAAACGCATTCCGTCTAGCGCTCAATACTGCTAGTTCCGGGAACCTCATGTCGTAGCAGATCCCCACACCAATGTTCCCCATGGGTGTCTTCACTGTGGTGGACTTGTCTCCCGGAGATAGAGTTAAACTCTCTTTGAAAGTGATACCGTTGGGGATATCGATGTCAAATAAATGGACTTTCCGGTGAGTGTCAATGAGTTTCCCGTTTGCATCGAATATGATCGCAGTGTTATAGATCTTGCCCGTGGCTTTATCGATCTCAGGGATGGACCCGCCAACCAAAGTAATCTTGTATTGCAACGCAAGCTTTGATAGAAACTTCACACTTTCAGATTTCTGCTCCCCGTCAGGGAAAGTAATCTCTTCGGCGTATTCCCGGAACTTGGTCACATTGTATGGAGAGTTGAAACACTCGGGCAACACAATCAGCTTCGTCTCTGGTTGTTCCTTCATGGCTCGCTCAATGAGCCTCTTGGCATTGTCTAAATTAACCTGCTTGTTAGCGTTGGAGCTATGCCATTGAAGCAAAGCTACTTTCAATTTCCCACTCAAAATCTTCGACATACTCAATTATACGACAGGAAGTGGTGTCTGTAAAATGAGGTGATGTTCTACAGATCAGTTTCCTAACTTTGTCACAACACTGTACCTTTTTATTATATCTGCTTCCACTATTTTTTTCATTCACCTTATATATTCACTTTGTTATACCGATGCCTCACTACTGAGCAAACAAACCTTCGAAAAGAAACAAGCTTTCCGACCTTTTATAGAACCCACAGCTGGGTGGAAAAGGTAGAGAATTTTGAACATCATCTATAGATACTTGGTCCCATTGCATTAACTTTTACAGTTCTGCTCATAGACAGGTTTGTATTTGTGTTGACGAAATATGTCAAACAATGGCGACATAACGGGTCAGACAAGAAACATTCCTCCCGAGATAGTCTACGAGATTCTGACCTGCCAATTTAGAGACTATATGAGCAATGACCATCCTTGTACCAGTGAGAAATTCAACGAGAATTTGAGGAATTTTATCAGAAGTAACCTGACCGTAAACAAAACATTTTACCACATTTGCAGGATACTGATTTACAGATATTGTAACTTCACGACTGCAAGACGGTTTAACAACTTGCTGAATTCGATTGCTAACCATTCTGAATTGAAGTCTATTATCCAAGTTGCCGATTTTCAAGAGTTGACGTCCATAGGCCTTGGAAGGTCTATGGAGATGAACCAAATGGTTCAAAACTTGACTAATAAGACTTTGCTACAATTTCTGAAACTGACGAAGTCAAACCTACGTGAATTCTTAGCATCAGAGTATATTCAAAATGACCTAGATGAAAACGTTCTATACTTTTTATTGAAATCTGGTAAGATACTAAGTATCATAGATTTTTGTGGATGTTCAGGTAACACATTCACTGAGAATTTAATGGGTGCTTTAAGGAAGTTGTATGGGTTGCCGCCTTTAAAAGATCAACAACTAGATAATAATAAAAGATTGCAACTAGGTGACTACGTGGAGTCCGAAGAAGAATTTGATAAGCCGCCTTTAGAATATAATTACCAGATCAGTTGCTTAGGCCTAAACGATTGCACAGATTTACCTACCATTGTACTTAATAAGATTTTAAGGTATCTACCAGAATTACAAAAGATTGATTTAAGCCACACCTCAATAGATGAAACCACTTTATTGAAAGGAATGCCCCATTTGAAGAGCTTGACCCACTTGTCTTTAGCTCTCTGTTCCCAGTTAACTTCAAAAGCTATACTAGAATTTTTCAGCTATCATCCAGCAGTGACAGATGCAAACAACTCTAAAACGTTAGAATGGTTGAACGTTTCAACGTTAACTTCTTCTACTTCATGGAGCGGATCTCATACAATATTTTTCTTGAAGAAGCTGTGCCAGTTTGGCCACAATAAGACTCTCCAATACTTGGATATAAGTGGACTACCTATTCAACAAGTGTCTGTCACTGACATTTCTAGCCACGATTTGGAAAATGGTAACTCTACAGCAAGTTTTTACAATGATTTCATCCCTCCCTCCATCCTAACGACAGTGATAAAAAATAAGTATTACTATCAATGTAATGATACTCTGACGTTTATCAAATTGAATTTCCCTAATTTGAAAAGTTTAGGCTTGAAAGGCGAAAATATTCCTATACCAAAATTAGTCGAGTTTCTATCACCAATTAATGACAATGACTTCCCTGAATTAGCAAGTATTGGAAATAGACAGAAATTAAAATTCTTAAATGTTGCGAATAACTCTCAAGTTTCTAAATGGACTATACAAGACCCTGCACTTTTAAGTTGTTCAGACTCGCTGGTTGGGCTAGAAGTCTCCTTTGACGCCTGGCAACAGATTGAGAAGACAGATAAGAACAGCGAATTTTCAGTCACGAAATACAATCGATCAAACAACACCAATGAATTTATTAAATGGAAATGTTTCTTTGATGTATCTTATGGAAGACGCTATTTTATTTACAAGACAGATAAGATCTTGAATAGAGACGATATCAACGAGGCTAGTAACTTGACCAAGTTCGATTCAACTGGGAATAGAGTCATAGATATTGTTAGACAACCTGATTTCTTAAAATTTGCGCAAAGAAAGATTTCGTTAAGCTGTGGATTAGTAGCCAAAAGTCGTTACCGTAGGCATCAATACTATAAGGATGTCAAACCGCCAATATCACAATTTTTCACAAGGAACGGTGGTGTTACGTTTGGTAGCTCTTCACAACCGATCATAAGACCCAATCTACCACCAGGTGGTTGGAGAATCCTACCTGAAGAAGAGACTGAAAATATGACCAACCACACCGCTAGTCCACAAAGGAGACAACAGCTTTCTGATGGCCTGCGAGATGCAAGGGTTCCCTTAGGTCATGGCACTAATAACCACAACAACAATAGTTCTCTATCCAATAACGTTTCCGACAATAGTAGTTTCCCAGCTGCCTTGTATTGGGATAGATCAATGCATGACTTGCATGCCATTTCTGGGATCCCACACAACGAGTTTCATGCTACTGCTCCTCAATCTGGTGCCATAAATGATTCTAACCTCCAGCCAACATCGTTTGGCATCCCAGAACAAGAGGAGAACGATGAAGAATATCTAAACAACCCAGATTTACAAAGAAGAAGATCACAAATGAGTTTAACGCATTCCTATTTCTCTCACAATTCTATCTCCAGAACCGACAGAGGTTTACCCCCAAGCCAACGGAACTTTGATATCAATGACACGCATTTCCCAAGCAGAGCCACTCCGATATTGGCCAACAGTAGCAGTGTCAATATCATCGGTAACCAGCCTGCTCTTGACTCGGACTCATTTGCAATTTCCAACAGTAACAGACTAAGAAACAATGGCCGTAGAACCCAACAACCGGATCGAACCTCGTTCTTTTTACAATCCTCTGTTTCCTCTACTTCACTATCTGCTCCTTTCCGCCACAGCAACCCAGCATCTTCAGACGATCAAGAGGGGTCGCATCGACCAACCGCTACTGATAGTTACAAAACCGCTCGCAAGAACAAGAAGAGACCCATCTCTTATTACTACCAGAACCCAACAGAGTTTGTTTACGACACGAGTGACCCGGAGACAACTTTGCGGTACCAGATCTTTTTCGAGCAAGTGACTGAGTACAATATCTTTGGGCCCATCGAGAGAGGTATGTATCGCTACTACGGACTAAAAATGTAGAAACGAGTGCAAACAAGACTGGTTCAAACCAACCCTCGGGCCTCTCTCTCTCACGCTCAACATACATACATACAAGAATATGCATTTCTGTGATAATATATAACGATCCTCCCAACATTCTTATGCTTGCCAATCTCTTGTGCCTGTCCTGCAACGCGTTGCCTTTGGCTCCCACCAGCTGCCCTGGAATGGTCAGCTGCTCCTGCTTCTTGCTTATTACTTGATATTCCGCGCTGTTTACCTTTCGTTTGTTGTGTAAACAAAAAAATATGTTGATGACAAAAGTGTGCGTATATGCGAAAAAACATAGAACCTTCTTATATTGTTAGCCAATTGACCTCTGTTAGCCCAGTTCTGTAGTGATCTTCACTGTAGTTACTGAATCCTTAAGTTCATATTACGTTTTGTATCTTGCTTTAGGAAGAGTTGCATTTTTAATTTGAATGAAGTCGAGTCCAGAAGCTCCAATACTTTCTGTCCGGTTTTCATTTTGAACCTACCATTTTATATCCATTCGTTACCAGTACCTAAGAAAGAGCTAACATTACTCGATCCTACATCCAGAGAGCATCTAGTCATATTAGATCCATATCATTGCTTGAATCACACACGGTTTTAGATGGATCAGAACACAAGTTCAAGTGACAAGAGTCGTTTGAAAAAACATAGGAAGTCTCTCTATACCGATAATTCGAACCAAATACGGTTGAACCAAGAAGATGTCACTGTTTCACCCTCCCGCAGACAGCTGCCGAACCCGGCACATGATTTGAGCCGGCATTACTCAGTACTGATCACAGATACTGCGTCTGCCGACATTAAAAACGACTCCTCCAGCGGTTCTGGGAAAGGGTTTAATAGCAGTCTAGATACAGAGGGGACCAGTAGTTCGAATCCCAACTCGGAAGACACGGTGGAGACTCTTTCGTCGATAGAGGCAGAACAACTACTAACTTTGCATATAGCCAACAGAGTCTCATTGGCGACAGTAGATAAGAGAAGCAGGTTTTCTGCCAAATACGTCAACCGGGGCAGCCGAATACTGTCCGATAGTTTTGACATCGAGTCTGTGGGCTCCGTGGACACTGGGATTCTTAATATACCAATAAAGACGAATTCATTCTCCAACGACGAAGAAGAAGAAGATAAGGACAATACACCCGACAGTATACACTTCACGGATGCTCATAATTATGGATTGAACGACGCAGCAGGCGGTAACTGTTCAAGTTCAGGCAGCTCATTCATTTCCTTATACGATAATGCAAACGAGAGAGCAGTGCTTAGCCCAACAGAAAGCATACCTCGTCCACAACATCAGCATCCCACGAGAAATATGATAAACAAAACTACTAATTACTCACGAGATAGCCCGTCTGGTTACAAGCATCCGAATAATGATAACGAGAATAACTGGAAACAACCTGAGTTTCCGTTGCATGACTTTATTATACCAAGAAAAGTGTCAGAAGGGTCGCTACGACCAGAGTCTACATCAATTGCATCATCTTCGAAAGGTGAGATATCACCAATAATTCCCAAGAGTCCGTCATTAATCAATAAGGTGTTCGTATCACATAAACCCAGAGAGTCATATCTGACTTCACGAGCCGCTTACGAGGATGGTGGCGAGCAAGAAGAGGATATTGCGGACGTATCTATGCCATCCATCAGTCTTTTGAAAACCGTGTCCAGGCCCAACCGTTATGCATCAATATATTCGAGGAAATCCATGAACTCTCATTTGGGCGCCAGGGTCCAATCAATCCAGGAAGACGAGAGTTTTGACATTATTACCACTTCGCCTCCTCAACGTTCAATGACACCTCATTTGCCAAATCTTTTAGAAGACCCAATCTTGCCATCGTTAAACGAGGGCTCGGACTCTCTGTATGAATATCGCCCCTCTGATAGACCCGTGTTCACAGCAGACTCCAAGCCGCCCACTCACTCAAGAAGAAGCCAAGACGAGATGCCACTGTCACAGATGGCAGCGAGAGATATTGTTCATGACCCCTTGGGTCTTGAGCCCCTGCATTATAACGACTATGTTGTCCCCGGCGATCGGTTCCCATTTGTCGATGACGAAGAGAACTTACCCATCCAGCACATGGACGAGGATTCCATCCAATCGTTTGATTCGAACTCTTATAAATTCGGTGAAATGTATTCAGTGAACCGGATTATGATTGTGATGATGGTCTGTGCGATGATCCCACCTTTATGGTTTATGATCGGCCTTGGTGAAAGGACCGGTGTTGGGAACCATCATTTGATGAAACTGATCATAAACCAACGACATCGTGCGCGTGTATTCCGCGGGTTTTTATGGGATATCGATTTACAATGGTTTAGGACTCTTTGTATTATACTGGGCAGCATAGAAGTAGTCATCCTTGTCCTCGGTTGTTCAATAGGGTTCGGTGTTGGATTCACGCGAAGTTGACTACAAGGTATGACGATGATCATTTATCTTTCCTAAGAGTTCCAAACTACATGGTATATAATCCGAACTAAACTATATATATATATATTCTCTTCTCCATTTAAATTTAAGCCTTGACTTTCTTTTCGATCATGTCGAACAAAGTGACGATGTCAGCAGAGAACTTTCTGATACCTTCGGACAACTTTTCGGTGGCCATGGCGTCTTCGTTCAATTGGAATCTGAAAGCGGCTTCGTCGTCAACGTAGGAGACCTTGCTGTCACCGTCCTTCTTGGCTTGAGCAACGTCCAAGACCTTTGGAACGGCTTCGTTAGACTTCAACAATTCATCCAACAAGTTTGGAGAGATGGTCAAGTAGTCGACACCAGCCAAGGCCTTGATTTCGTCAACGTTTCTGAAAGAGGCACCCATGACGATGGTGTTGTAACCGTGCTTCTTGTAGTAGTTGTAGATCTTTCTCACGGAGATGACACCTGGGTCGGTGGTACCAGTGTAGGTTTCACCGGTCTTGGCCTTGTACCAGTCCATGATTCTACCGACGAAAGGAGAGATCAAAGTGATGTTAGCTTCGGCACAAGCGACGGCTTGGGCGAAACTGAACAACAAAGTCAAGTTACAGTGGATACCGTGCTTGGCTTCTAGTTCTCTAGCGGCTTGAATACCTTCCCAGGTGGAGGCGATCTTGATCAACACTCTGTCCTTGGAGACACCTTGTTGTTTGTATAGGTCAATGATTTGCAAAGCCTTGGCAATGGTGGCCTCCTTGTCGAAGGACAATCTAGCGTCGACTTCGGTGGAGACTCTACCTGGAACGATCTTCAAGATCTCGGCACCGAATTCGACCAACAATCTGTCGACAGCCATCTCGACTTTCTCGTCGGTGGTCTTACCGTGCTTCTTACCGTATTGGACAGCGACGTCGATCAACTTGGCGTAGGCTGGTTGCTTAGCAGCAGCCAAGATCAACGATGGGTTGGTGGTCGAGTCCTGAGGGGTGAACTTGGCAATGGAGGCAAAGTCACCGGTGTCGGCAACGACAACGGTACCGGAGGCCTTCAATTGGTCCAAAGCGGTGTTACCCTTTTGCTTCTTTTGGTTTGGTTCAGACATGGTATGGGACTTTTGAGATTGTATATAGATGAAACGTAAACGGAGTTGAACGTTAGAGCACTGAGAGAGAGAGAGAAGGCCAAGAATAAAACTAAGAGAATGAGACAAGAAAGAATAATGGGACCACAAATTGGACCCATATATATACGCATACACTCCAGAGTCCAAAGGTTCCAGACAAAGAAGATTGACGAATCTTTCGAACAAATTGTGAAAACCGCACTTCACCACTTGTCTGTATAATCTTCGCTAACGTAATTGTTCAGTTACATAATAATGAAGGTACTGGGCCAGGAGGTGTATGTTTGTATGGCGTGCACACTGGGAGCTTCCTAAGCACTCGGACGAATAGGGGAAGTGGAAGATTGGCCTCAAAGCCCTTCCCACCGTGCTGGGGGGTCTCTCTCTCTCTCATAAGCCCCAGGCCGGCTGTCCATGACCTGTCTCGGCAACTGAAGACAATGCGTGGGGGGCGGAGGCCTCCTTTTAGAGAGAGAGTCCGCTCCCGTGCAACGTGGCTTGCTTTTCCCGCCCTGGCCTCTACGGGCCGAACATAGGGGCAGGGGCAGGTCGTTATCCGGCGTTTGCCACTGCAAAAGAACTTTTCAGGGGCAGCGGCGGACTTATTTTCGTGTGTAGGTCTTTTCGAATATAAACTCTACTTACTTTATTGAGACTACGTAGGGCAAAGGGGCAGCGGGCGGTTCGAACCCTGGACCATGTGGAAAATTATAAAAATTAAAACGTGATGGCCGGTTACGGGACGGGGTTCCCATCTTAAACCCTGTTTGCGTTTGAGTCGTTTTAATTCCCCTGGTAATGTACATGATATCTTTTTATTTTATTTTATCTTTTTCTTTTGATGAATTCTTGCCGGGCTAATGTCAGTTCCGTATTTGACAATTAGTGTGCGGTTGGATTATGGGAGTGGTGTACCTACTGGTTTTCTGGTCTCAACTTTCTGACTTCTTTACCGACTCTCCAGATTTCCATCTGTCTGATGGTTTCTAGTTCGGATTCCAGTTTTTCTCTGTAGTCAGGTTGCGAGTTGAACTCCAACGATCTCTTGGTCTCAGTGCCGTTCTTGGTGCTTTCGTACAAGTCTTGGAACACTGGTTTCAAAGCGTCTTTGAAGATTGGGTACCAGTCCAAAGCACCTCTTCTAGCCGTTGTGGAGCAGGCGTCGTACATGTAGTCCATACCGTACTTACCGATCAATGGATATAGGGATTGGGTGGCTTCCTCGACGGTTTCGTTGAAGGCCTCGCTTGGGGTGTGGCCGTTTTCTCTCAAGACTTCGTATTGGGCCAAGAACATACCGTGGATACCACCCATCAAACAGCCTCTTTCACCGTACAAGTCAGAGTTGACTTCTCTTTCGAAAGTGGTTTGGTAGACGTACCCGGAGCCGACAGCGACAGCCAAGGCTTGTGCCTTCTCTTCGGCCTTGCCGGTGACGTCGTTCCAGACAGCGTACGACGAGTTGATACCACGTCCTTCTTTGAACAGGGTTCTCACGGTTCTACCGGAACCCTTTGGAGCCACTAGGATGACATCGATATCCTTTGGTGGGTCCACATGGGTCAAGTCCTTGAAGACGGGCGAGAAACCGTGCGAGAAGTATAGAGTCTTGTCCTTGGTCAACAATGGCGCTAGGGAGTCCCAAGTCTCAGACTGGGCAGCGTCAGACAACAAGTTCATGACGTAGGTACCTTTCTTAACGGCTTCCTCGACTTCAAACAAGTTTTCGCCTGGGATCCACCCGTCTTCCAAAGCGGCCTTCCAAGAGGCACCGTTCTTACGCACACCGATGATCACGTTCAACCCGTTGTCTCTCAAGTTCAACCCTTGGCCGTACCCTTGCGATCCGTACCCGATCAAGGCCAGAGTGTCGTTGGCAAAATACTTCAACAACTTCTCCTTTGGCCAGTCGCTTCTCTCGTACACAGTCTCAGTGGTGCCACCGAAGTTGATGCTCTTCACACCACGCGACATCACAAGTGGCTTCACCAATTGCCTTTGCATCGATGGTCTTAGAGACGCAGAGCGCGTAGCTAGGGCGAAAGTGCGCTTAGCAGTGACGACGCGCGAGTTACAGATTAGTCTAGCAGCTTGAGTTCTCAACATGGTTGGTCGTGATGGTTTAGAAGGTTGCTTCTACAGTGAGGTGAGAGAGGCAATTGTAAAGAGAGAATGCGTCTTCAACAGTTGCCAATGGGATTCCAAAGCTGGCTGATATCTGCTCAGTTTATATATGGAACAGTTTCATTGTCGAATTTTCATTACTCGAGTAACGGCCACTCTGTGCGGATTACAGCATATATCCAGCCTGTGTGAGGCAACTGCACAGTGGGGAGCCGGGATGCGCCGTCGGCGAGGCCGGTGGTGCAACGGGAGTCACATCTTTTAAACGGGTGAGTCAGACAGCGGTACCGGCCGCCTCCAGCAGATGGGGCGAAACCGCACGTGCTTCCACAGTGGGTGCCTGTCACGTGGACCATTCGGGTATGGTGCACGGGCGTTACGCCTTGCCACGTGATACTATCACGTGCCGTCGGCGTCGTTCGCCCCCCCCCCTTCCTTCCGCCCGGGCCCAGTGGAGTTTCCCTTTACACACGTGCCCAACACCATCCACAGTTACAACCCCACGTATTAAACAAGCCAGTGCCTGTGCAAGAGCAAGCGTGTGTGTTCCAGAGCCAGCAGAAAACACTCTGATCAGTCCATATCAATAGCGCTGGCAAGATGTCTACGTGTTTGGCAATTACTAAAAGTCTCGCTGTGTCGTCGCTCGGACTATACGCCGGGATCCTGACCGCGTCATCGGTGCTCAGTTACAGCGACGCTGTCAAGACGATTATTGGCTCTCTGGATATCGTGACGAGCGCTCAGGTGAACGCTCTGGTGTCAAAAGTAGCCACTGTCACAAACGTGGTTGGTGCCGTGGCTGCAGGGTTTTTCGGTGCAAGTTTCTTCGGGTCGCCTCCACAATGGCAGCACCCGTATTTACTGTACGGGATGGCCACGCCGCTGCTATCGAGTTTCTATCTGTTCCTAACGTTTGCTAACGCTAGGTTTTCGAGCCTGAGCGGCACGGCATCGCCTCAAGGCACCAAGAAGCCGGGCAAACAGATCGAGCTGAAGGAGCTGGCCGATTCCGTGGTCGACTTGGGAGAACCCGTGGCCCAGCCAGTGGCCAGTCCAGCAGAACCCGTAGTACAATCCAAGGCACGTGACTCTATAGTCACCAAGATGGGCAAGCATTTACTTCTGGCCACCACCGTCTCGGTAGTGGGACTGGCTCAATCGGTCGTCGGAGTCTACGGAGAGGGCCAGTTTGCATAGAGCCAGGTCCGGGTGCCCACACGATCTACACCACGGCTCCAGTTTTGCAAAACTTCATATTCTCATATATACAAACCTGTTTTTTCATCAATTTTTGTAGTTTGTAAATGGCAAGAAAAATGGAAAAAAATTAGTACGAATTCACTACTTCTCGACTTCAATTGACTCCCGTGTGTTCTTGTCCAGCGAGTTGATTATCCCGGTAGCAAGCCAGTTCTATCGAAACAATTGCCTCGACAGAAACGGAGTAATTTTTTTTTTGGCTGTTTTCCTATAAGGACTCCTTTGATTAGTGTACGGTAAGTGAAGATGGCGTCCCAATTTTTTTTGAAAACCGCAAAGGATTTGGAACTGTTTCAAGGTTATCCTGATTTCTACGAGTGTAGCGAGAACTCGGACGATATTCCTATCACCTCATCCCTGTTGTCGCCATGTGGGAGGTTTCTAGCGTATTCTACGAAGAGTGCGTTCAAAGTGTTCAGTGGTGAGAAACTTGATACGTTGCTTTTCAGTATGGAAATCAGCGATATTTACGATATCAAGTTTTCCCCAGCCGGGAACTATTTGAGCACTTGGGAGAGACCCTCTGTCTCCGATGCTGAAGCTAAGAACGTTAAGGTTTGGTACTTAAACCAGGAGTTCCACGGCGAGACGGCCGTTGATCCGGTGTACCAGTACCAACACAAGGGCCAAAACAATTGGTCTTTACAATTTTCCAAATTAGACAATTTCGCTGTGAAACGGTTCGGTAGAGACTTGAAGATTGTGAAATTGAGTGAGGACACGATACATAGAGAGGACCATTTCAATTTCGACGCTCCGTACGCGACGTTGTCGCCAAACTCCGACCCTCAACAACTATTCGCTACACACTTGATCTCCAACGCTGAGCACCCGACGATTTGTACTTTCACGCCGGAGAAGTCTGGTAAACCTGCTCAATTGGTCATTTGGCCCATCACACAGGGGAAGATCGAGAAAAAAATTGCTTCGAAGAATTTCTTCAAAGCGGACTCTTGTCAATTGAGATGGAACCCACAGGGGAACGCCATCCTGTGTTTGGCTATCACTGATTTTGATGCCCAGAATAAATCGTACTACGGTGAAAATACTTTGTACCTGTTGTCCTTCCAAGGTGTGAACGGGACCTTGGGTGGGAATTCGGTGAGGGTCTCTTTACCCAGTGGACCCGTCCACGACTTCACCTGGTCTCCGACTTCGAGAGAGTTCGGTGTCATTGCCGGGTACATGCCTGCGACGGTGTCGTTTTTCGACATTAGAGGTAACGTCATCCACCAGTTGCCCAAGCAGTCGAAGAACACGATGCTGTTCTCGCCCTCGGGGAAGTACGTGCTGATTGCCGGGTTCGGTAACTTGCAAGGCTCTGTCGAAGTCCTGGACCGTCACAATAAATTCAAGGTGACCAGTAAGTTCGATGCAACAAACACTTCGGTGTGCAAATGGTCCCCAGGCGGCGAGTTCTTGATGACCGCCACCACGTCGCCAAGACTAAGGGTCGACAACGGCGTCAAGATATGGCACGTGTCCGGCTGCTTGGTCTTTGTGAAGGAGTTCAAGGAGTTGTTGAAAGTCGACTGGAGATCTCCCTCGCCGTTCAAGACCATGAAGGACAGCCACATTGTCAAGGACTGGAAAATCATCCTGGACCCAACCAACGAAAACGTCGCGATCGACCCTAGAGTCAACAAGGGCCAATTGACGATCCACCCATTGGCCAAGGAGTTCCAACAACGTGGCAAACCCAAGGACACCGACGGGAAGCCCGCTGCGCCCAAGCCAACAGGCGCTTACAAACCGCCCCATGCGAGAAGAGGCCAATCGAACACAGTGCCAGGGATGGCTCCAAGAACCGTTCCCGGAACCTCCGGAGAAAGCACCTCTTCAAGAAGAAGAAAGCCCGCAAACAGACAACCAGAGTCCACGACTCGTAACACGAACGATGAAAACGCAAACCCAGCCGGCGACAAATTGCCTGTCTCGCCAAGAGAAAAGAAGATCAGATCCTTGCTGAAAAAACTTAGATCCATCGAGACGTTGAAAGAGAGACTGTTGAATGGCGACAAGCTCGAAGACACACAAGTCTTGAAGATCTCGACAGAGGACAAAGTGTTGAAAGAGCTGGCAGACCTGGAATGGAACGGCCAGAAGGAATAAAAAGGCACAGGCACCCTCCACCGACACCCCCGCGTCCCGCACCACATATATATAACTTGACATATGCATACGTCTAAACTACAATAGTCTATACACCTCTACCGTGGCCATCACAGGCACAGACCCATGGTCATTGGCCAAATAGTCACCAACGACGTTGCGGCCTGTTCAATTGTCAAGAATTTTGTTTCGTAGTGAGAATGATACCAAAAACCCATCAACTGTAAGCGAAATTGTTAGTGAGCCTTTAAATGGTGGATGGATTTGGTCACAAGGCGAATCGAATCGATCAGCGGTATTTTAAAAAGAAAAAAGACGAGCCAGTACAGGTTTGTGGCCAGTAACGCATTAGTTCCTCTCCACGTTGGTGTAGTGTTGTTGTCATGAGTGCAGATTATCTTGTCTTATTGCGAGATCGCTTACGAGTAGAGTTTAATGAATTGTTTACGTTAACGGACGGCGTCTCTAAGTTGCAGATCTATCCCATATTCAACGAGCTGCCTCCCAGGGATTCGTATGCTGACTACTATACGGTGATTAGGAGCCCGGTTTCGCTCAACATGGTGAAATCGAGGTTGACACAATATTCACATGCTAACGAATACGTAAGAGACATAGCCCAAATGGTATGGAACGCTAAACGGTACAATGGGGAGCAGTCCGATATCTACAGGTATGCCAATATAATAGACGATTGTTTGAAAAACATATCGGTGCCCCGGTTGAAGCAATTCTATGCGGATATTAGTTATCCTAGTTCGGAGGCCCTGGCCGCGGTTCCGGGCAAGACACTGACTTTGCAAGATATGAAACGTTCCGGTGTGGCTCCGCCGCAGAACAGTGTACGGCCCAAGAATTTTGGTAATAACGGACCGATAATTATTCAGACGAACCAACATTTGAATAGAGAGATGACGGCGTCCACGACACCGACACCGACACCTCAGCCATTGATATCTGGGAACCCGAAGCTTTCAGGACATAAGAAGACACATGTGAGGAGAGGGAGACCTCCGATTATTGACCTACCGTACGTACAAAGGATGAAGAACGTCCTGAAGGCTTTGAAGAAAGAGTCCGATCCATTCTCCTCGAAACCGCTAATATCGCATTTTGAAAAACTCCCCGAGAGTACAGAACAACCACACTATTATAATGTCATCACAAACCCGATAGCGTTAGATGAGATCTGGAAGAAGATAAAAGCACGTAGATATAGAGACTTACAATCCTTCCAAAATGATATTAATCTAATGCTAAGCAACTATAAAATGTATTATAAGACAAATATCGAGAATTTGAAAAGGGTCACCTTGTTTGAGAAGGCATACAACATTCTATTGCATTTTGAACAGTCTAAACCGGATAAAGATTACATACCAGAAGGTGAGTTAAGGTACCCATTGGATGAAGTCGAAGCTAATGGGAAGAAATATGTGGTTGGTGATTGGGTCTTACTAAACAACCCAAACGATGCGTCTAAACCTATCGTTGGTGAAATCTTTAGACTGTGGAGTACTTCTGACGGTAATCGATGGTTGAACGCTTGTTGGTATTTCAGACCAGAACAGACAGTTCATAGAGCGGATAGAATTTTTTACAAAAATGAGATAATGAAGACGGGACAATACAGAGATCATTTAATCGGAGACTTGGTAGGGAAGTGTTACGTGGTGCATTTCACAAAGTATCAGAGAGGTGACCCTGCAGTGGATTATGAAGGACCGTTGTTCGTTTGTGAATTTCGGTACAATGAAACTGACAAAGTTTTCAACAAGATTAGAACTTGGAAAGCCTGTTTACCTGAAGAGATCCGTAACGTAGAAGAAGGAACCATCCCAGTCAATGGCAGGAAGTTTTTCAAGTATCCTTCACCTATCAAACACTTATTACCACCCAATGCTACTTATTCAGACCGCAAGCCTATGGCCAAGATTGGTAAGACAAACGCCCCACCGTTAGTCGGAGCTGTGTATTTAAGAAGGCAAGAAGAGAGAGACGATTTAGGTGAGTATAGCACCTCGGTAGAATGTCCCCGTTACATCATTCGCCCCGGCGAAGCTCATGAAGAAGGGAAGATAGACTTGGTCAACGGTACTTTGACCGTGGACTCCGGTGTGAGCAACAGTAGCAACAGTAAGAGTGCACATTCCACGTCTTCCGTCATAAACCAGAACACGGGCTCCCATAAGGGATCTCTTTCGCTACCGACGATGACGCAAAGATTCCATAGCGGTGCACCCAGTACTGCCAACAACGCGAGTGTCACGTATCAACAGTTGAGAGCTAAGAATGCTAACGCTTTAGTCTCGAGATTGAGCACATCTTATTTGAACGAATCCAAACCATCGGCAATCAACCAATACATACCTCCAGAACCTAGTTCTACCATCGATCCACAACCATTGGCAAGGCAGAAACAACCCAGCTCTGCATCCTTCCTACAGTATGTGTCTGCTAAACAGCAGAACCATAGTCACATCAAGATAGATAGCCCCGGGTCCTTCATAATCCCCGAGCAGATAGATATTAAAAGCCCATTGCTTCAAAGGGCCGATCTGGGCAATTTCAAGAGACGTGTTACCAAGGAAGAGTTCGAGGCAAAGAAAAGAAGTAGGAAACACAAGAGTGAAAGTATCTGGTTTAAGAGCCCGAGTGTAATATTAACTGAACGACTATTAAATACAAACAGTAAAGAATCAAGAGTACCTTTAAACTGTCTGAAGACGTGGGCGCAGTGTTACGAAGTTGTCGAGGATAGGAGACAGCTGGAGTCCACGAATTGTGATTTTACAGAAGAAGAAGAGCTGGTTACCGGCGAACAATTGCACGAATCTATCCACAGCGTGACGAACAAGATCGCCCAAGGCTCACCTCAACCAATAAGAAACGAACCATTAATACGAGACATCACAGCAAATATCCAATCGGCCAAAATGCTAGGGTTAAGACCCACGGCTAAATTCCTGGCGTTCAAACTAGAAACAGCTGACTCTGTCCAATAATCAAATATAATTAATATTTCAACTTATTAAAGAGGCTCGACAATTTTAAGCATAGCATATTTCTGTATATATGTACTAGGGATTAACTGGGAGCTGAGAGGAACCCTATTATATAGATACCAACGTATATTGTAGCAGTACAAGACGGACCAGTTGTCAGAATTGTTAAAGGTACAGTGCTAGTCATATACTTATACGTACACCAGAATGTCTCAATTCGACAGTTATTCCACGCCGCTATCTTCCAGATATGCCTCGAAAGAGATGTCTGCTATCTTTTCCACTAGGAATAGGTTCTCCACTTGGAGGAAATTATGGTTGAATCTAGCCGTCGCTGAAAAAGAGCTGGGATTGGGGGATGTGATCAGTGAGAAGGCTATCGAGGAGATGTCCAACCATTTAATAATTACGGACGAAGAGTTGGCCCAGGCTTCAGCACAAGAGGCTATTGTGAGACACGATGTTATGGCACATGTCCATACATTTGGTGTGACTTGCCCAGACGCTGCTGGTATTATTCATTTGGGTGCCACGTCCTGTTTTGTCACTGACAATGCAGACCTGATATTCTTAAGAGACGCTTATGATATTATTATCCCTAAATTGGTGAATGTGATAGACAGATTGTCTCGGTTTGCATTGGAGAATAAGGATCTACCTGTCCTAGGGTGGACTCATTTCCAACCTGCACAATTGACCACTTTGGGCAAAAGGACTACGCTTTGGATTCAAGAACTATTGTGGGATCTAAGGAATTTTGTGAGAGCTAGGAATGATATCGGGCTACGTGGTGTGAAAGGTACTACTGGTACGCAGGCGTCTTTCTTGGCACTGTTCCATGGTGATCATGACAAGGTGGAAGCTTTAGACAAGAGAGTCACTGAACTTCTTGGATTTGACACTGTTTACCCTGTGACGGGTCAGACTTATTCAAGAAAGATTGATATCGATGTGCTAGCACCATTGTCGTCCTTTGCTGCGTCCGCTCACAAGATGGCCACCGACATTAGATTACTAGCAAATTTGAAGGAAGTCGAAGAGCCTTTTGAAAAGAGTCAAATCGGGTCTTCTGCCATGGCTTACAAGAGAAACCCAATGCGTTGCGAAAGAGTCTGCTCTTTAGCAAGACATTTGGGGTCTCTGTACAGCGATGCTGTTCAAACAGCCTCTGTCCAATGGTTCGAAAGAACATTAGACGATTCCGCCATCAGAAGAATATCGCTACCCAGTGCTTTCTTAACTGCTGATATTCTTTTGACCACTTTATTGAATATATCATCAGGGTTAGTCGTTTACCCAAAAGTTATTGAAAGAAGAATCAAGAGTGAATTGCCCTTCATGGCCACAGAGAATATAATTATGGCTATGGTCGAGAAAAATGAATCGAGACAAGAGGTTCACGAACGTATCAGAGTCCTATCTCACGAGGCAGCTGCAGTCGTAAAGGAACAAGGTGGTGATAACGATCTAATTGAAAGGATTCAAAATGACCCATTCTTCAAACCTATATGGAATGAGTTAGACCAACTCTTGGACCCATCTACGTTTGTCGGCAGAGCACCTCAACAAGTTGAGAAGTTTATTGCTAATGATGTGAAGTTAGCATTGGAGCCACACAAAGATTTTATCAACAATGAGAAAGTGCAACTTAACGTTTAAACCCTATGTAGAGAGCTCTAAGTAATTGTTCTTTTTATGACCACGAAATAATATATCTTTAATCGATGTATCACTTATTTATTTCCATTCAGGAATCTATTGTACTTGCAACCAGGAACCATTACACACGGTTTTCAGTACTGTACGGTTTATTCTGCCCAATGCGTTGCAATTACACCAGCTGTATATGACTTTATTTTTGTTAGAAAGGAAGCTTAGACACGTACAAGGGATTATCCTGGCAAATGTTTTCGTTAGATTACAGGATGATTCACTCACTTCCTCATCGAGACACTACAATAGGAGTGTGTTAAGAAATCTGCCTTGTTTTTTTGTCATAGAGACTTTGAAGGGTCGGATCTTATATATCAGTGAAGTCCAGATGTTCCTGTTCAAAGATGTCCATTTTAATGAATTGAAATTTCCTAATGATCCCACAGATCATATAAGGTTCAAAGTGCTGGTTAAGATAGCAGATGAATTACTAGATTCCTGTGATGAAGATGAAGGTTGGTGTATCATAAATGAGATGACGATTGACTTGAGTAAATTGTATGAGATAGATATAGACTCTCAACTTCTTGACAGTTGTAATGTTCCCATATTCAAAATGCAAGACGGTTACTTCACTGTCCCTGATACCTTAATCAGTATTACATCGGCTTTGAATCCAGGGCGTAAAGCCACGGAGACCAAAAACAGGAAGTTAACCCGTAAGACGTCGTTATCCTATAATAACTTGCTGAAACTTAACAAGTTACTAGATTATCAATATCAATTGCAAGAAGATATAGACTTTGCGATTAAAGAGATAAACGGCAAACAACTAGATATAGCTCATAAGACACAATGGTATTTGAACCTAATTGAACAGAACGTTGGAAAATGTGAAAACATGATCAAGACAAAACAGGGACATATGATGAAGTTATCTGAGGAGTTGGAAAATGTATCCATCGAAGAGATACCTGTATCTAAATCTGCCACATCCTTGGCCAATGAAGCTTACGGTACCGACCTTTCAAGATTGATGACAAGTAATAATAAACTAGAAATTATCAAATCTAAGAAACTGATGCAACTATTTGACATTTTCGTTAACAACCTAGACATCGACTACCAATATAAAGAGATAAACCTATTCCAAAAAATATATGACGATCAAATATATGATGATTCAAACCAGAATAGCCACTTATTACATGTACTTCGCCATCAAGACTTCAAGTTTGCTTTAATAAATTCGAAAAGTTTGCTCGACTATGCATCTAAGGACAGTGAAGTGCCGCAAAAGATCAATTCCTTATTTGGTCAGCTTGTCTTATTAATTAAACTGATTTCTGAAGACATTTATAGATGCACATTGCCACATCATTTGCGATATATGGGGAGTACATCTATAATAGACAAGCGTTTCCCGCTTTTCATTACTGATACACAGAAACAAACCGATTTGTTCCATGAAGCAGTTGGTAGGTTCAATACTAACTTGTCACAAGTGAACCAATATCTTAGCCATCGCAATTTCTAAACGACACCTGAATACACAGAAACTCATACCATATCGTTACACAATATACGTACATATGTGTCATCTCTTATACTAACGACTGCAAATCAAAATATTCGTTGGGCGACCCATTGAGTCGTTTCCAAGTCTTCAATTGGGATACCCTTGTATCAAATTCAAACATTCTAATTCTGCGTTCGGTACCTCCATACCCAGAGTAGCCTCCCTCTCCACCGCCTCCTCCATAACATAGCCACATGTCTCTAGCAGTGGAATCATCCCGTAGACAGTATTCATTACAATGGTCATGTCCACAACTGGTAGCTTGTACACCTATCTCTTCTAAGATATTTAAACCACCACTATTGTATTTTGGTGCTGTTACGCCTTCTTTGAAAGAACCAACCACATCGTTATATTCTCCGACACGTTTGATTGATTGGAAATTCAAATATTCTGGCAATGGAATATGGAAAAAAGCCATCGACAAATGCGGTGGGCCTGTCATGTCTATATTTTTTTGTAAGACACTGGAATAAAGTTCCTTCATATAGGCCCATTGTTTAGGTTTAATCCAATCATAACCTGTGGCTACTTTAATATTTGTAGATCGTGCGTGGGAGTCCAAAAAGTATAACGTAATGGCTGCTTTATCCAAGTTAGTATTGTCAAATACTTGCAATGCATAATTTCCTACACCAAAGGTATTATCGCGAGTGTCATATGGGCTCTTTGTAAACATCGAGTAAGGTAAACTTTCCGCAAACTCAGATATTTCCCACCGTGAGAGACTCCCCTCGTGGTCATGGTTCCCCCAAATCATAGCCCATGGGATATTCCTATCTATAACTGTTGCAACAGCTTTGAGTAAAGTGGTCTCTGAGTCTAGAAGGGACCTATCCCCCATTATTTGATCTCCCGAGAACACTACCAGATTTGGTCTTTCAATGTCTAACACCTCGTTTATAAATTTCATAGTCTTAGGATCAGCTTCACAAGCTGAAGTCTGTGGGAACTCATCTATGCATTCACCTTTCCCAATACCTAAATGCAGATCAGCTAATTGTACTATTTTAAAAGTCCCGTCCGCATTTGTTACCAATTTCGGTTTCTCTGTGTGTGCCTTTGCCACTAGAGTTCTATAAGTAATGAACGAAGGCTGTGCAATATTTCTGAATGGGATATTTTTCAACAAATTCCAATGAGGTCTTGGGTCCACGGAATCTTCACCAAATAATACAGAGATATCAGATATGATATCCTTTTGATTACCAATTAAAGTCTTAAAGTTACAAGGGAAGGAACTCAGCCTTAGGTTATCAAATACGACATTGTAGCCGGCTAACGGTAAACCTTCATCTACCACGGTTAATCCATTGAAACATTGTATATTGGAGTCTGACATCCTGGCAATATTGCCAAGAGCGGTGTAATCGTAAACTAAATATTCATAGAACCCTAACCAGGTGGCACCAAAAGTACCGCTGGCGTCCTTGACCACACGATGTGTACTGGAAAATCCGTCTATATTGTTGTAATCCCTGTCAAACACATACCTGGGCCGTTTATAACAGAAAACCCAAAAATTCGTGCCTAAATGGAAACATGTCTGTAAACCAATGTTGATAATAGCCCTCTGCTGAGCATCTAAATGACCCAGACCCAATTGCTTCAACAATTCGGCAGCCTCGGGACTGTGAGACCACGGATCAACCTTTATGTTTGGGTTATAAAACAGCGCAACTAGGCCATAATGAACCGTCAGAGCGACAAAAAAACTCGAGAGTAAGTACTTTATTACTCGCAAGTACTGCTTCGGCACCACACTCATCCCCTTAGGGCTCTAGCTATGCGGTTCAGCAAAGTGTAAACACCATTCAGTAAAGAATATGTATTAAATTGTATAATTATTCAAAGAAACAAACCTGTAGTGCTTTACAAGACACTTGGTACCGACCACAAGACTAGTCACTAGTGGGACGATGTCCATCCTTCAAGAGCAAACCGTTCGAATCAGCTGCCTGTTTGGCAGCCTTAGTGTCTTCTAACCGTTGCTTAAACATCTTGCTAGCACTGTGACTGTGAGGCTTCAAATCCTTTATAGCGATGTTCTTGACTTGCCCGCCTCTGTTGAACTCCAGAGTGGTATCCTTATCTAATGATCTCAACTTCTCCTTCATATCGGCATGAGCCTCGTTTGGCGATTCTGGATTCATTTCACACGTTGCAACCTGTATGACAAACACACACAATCCAGTAATAACTATCTCTCTTATCACGTAGCAGTCAAACAACTTGCAAACAGGAAATAGGAAGAGTTGTTACTTATAAGAAGACGCTCCCTTTAGCACTATAGCTATATAAGCCTTTAATATTTCTTATAATGAAAACTATTTATAACCTCACATGAGAGGCCCGAGGCTCAGGTCATAGCTACAGTGGATTGATTGCTTCTCTTATGAGCTGTTTGTGATGAGTCGAGATACAATGCTTGTGGAGTCCTTTTTGGAAGATCTAGGCTGCGAACAGTACCTGGATATGTTCCTTTCCAACGAGTTGGTCAATGCTGATGATTTGAAGTATATCGACAGATCGATCCTTTCAGCGATCGGTGTGACTAGATTGGGCGATCAATTGAGGATCTTGAAGAAATGCCACGAGTTGACAAGTGAATTGCAAGGCCCTAGCTATCAGGAGCAATTAAATGACTTGATTGACAAGATCGGCCGGATCTCTGCGCAGTTATCTTTGAAAGGTAACCACATTCTTACGGGCTCCGAGGAAATGATTGCTGAGAAGCATCATGCTATCTTTATTCTGAACGATGGATCAGCTAAAAAAGTTAACGTTAATGGCTGTTTCAATGCAGATTCCATCAAGAGAAGACTGATTAAACGATTACCTGCCGAGTTGCAAGTTACAAACTCGATAGATAAAAATACGATGAACGATTACGATGTCTTCGTTGTCGACTACTCGAAAAATGTCTTGCATCTACTTTACGATGTAGAACTAGTCACCATTTGCCATTCGGATGATAGACCAGAGAAAAACAGATTGATCGTGGTGTCCAGAGACCAAACACCGTCAGATAAAGCAGTCCAAACTTCGAAAAAAATATATATCAAGACCATGACTTCGCAAAGTGAATCCTTGAAGGCGGCACCAGATTCCGTCAAATTGAGGATAGATAACAATAAGGGCCAAATACGTGAATTTTTCAATCAAAGACCACCAAGTGAAATTATCACTACCAATCTCAGTGGGTATTTCCCAGAGACTGATTTTACAAGACTACAAACCACTTTGAAAAAATCCTACAGGGAATCTGTAAGGTTGAGCAGCACTCATGAGTACAAGATAAACAGTTCAGAGTCTAACAAGATTGGTGATATTTTATTAAAACATTCTAACGCCTTGGATACAGCTTTATTGCAAGACTTGGCAAAGGCAGACTCGACAAAGCCAGACAAGGCCGTTCAAGCTGCTACTCCCCGTGATTCGAAACATGGTAATAGCACATTAGGAAATTATAAGCAGAGTGAACTAATCGAATTATATCGTAGTGCTACATCTGAAGATGAGAGCAATGACGACAACGATGTCATATCCTTGCCTACTAAGATCGTGTCTCCGATATCGTGGTTGAAAGGTGCCAAGATTGGCTCTGGTAGTTTTGGTAGCGTTTACTTAGGGATGAACGCACAGACTGGGGAATTGATGGCAGTGAAACAAGTTGGTATCCAGCCACCTCCTGCAATTGGAAGCAAAGCTACAGAGGGTGCTGACGCTCAGAGTCTTAAGAAAGTACAAAATAATACATCTCAAATCTATAGAAAAATGGTTGATGCTTTACAACACGAAATGAATTTGTTAAAAGAACTACATCATGAGAATATCGTGACGTATTATGGCTCATCTCAAGAAGGTGGAAATTTGAACATTTTCCTGGAATATGTCCCTGGTGGATCCATCTCTTCTATGTTGAACAACTATGGTCCATTTGAAGAATCATTAATTATTAATTTTACTAGGCAAATTATTATAGGATTATTCTATCTTCACTCCAAAAATATTATCCATAGAGATATTAAAGGCGCCAACGTCTTAATTGATATCAAGGGCTGTGTAAAGATAACAGATTTTGGTATCTCTAAAAAATTGTCGCCCCTTAATAAGCGCACCGATAAGAGAGCATCATTGCAAGGCTCTGTGTATTGGATGGCACCCGAAGTGGTCAAACAAACTGCTACGACAGATAAAGCCGATATATGGTCAACTGGGTGTCTTGTAATCGAGATGTTTACTGGGAAACACCCATATCCAGATTTCTCTCAAATGCAAGCAATATTTAAAATTGGTACACAAAGTGTTCCTGAGATACCATCATGGGCCAGTGATCAAGGTAAAGATTTTTTGAACAAAACTTTTGAATTGGATTACCAGAATAGACCAAGTGCCATTGAATCTTTGAAGCATCCTTGGTTGGACACCAGTATGCTTACACCGTGATACCTGGATCCGCATTGGATAACACGAAGCCCATGGTTTCAAACATATGCATATAGGGTGAAATAAATCATACTCACAAATAATACAATATTCCATAAATGTTTATGCCATTGAAGGTGCAGCCTTTTCCTTAGGTTTTGCCTTCTTACTCTTAGTTCTCCTTCTTGCCCGATTTTTTTTCCCATTTGCAGCTGGCTTTGTCCGATCATCACCAACATTGCCATTTCCTCTTGGAACGTACCAATCATCAGTAAATGCAGTAACCAAGACAGTAGAACCATCAGTCTGTGTCCTTTGAGATGTCTTAGTTAGCAATTGCTTTTTAATCGCGTCTTCTTTATTCCAAGATGCGTCTTGACTAATCGATGCCACCAAAGAATCTGTTTTCCCCACTGTAGTGGCCGGAACCTCACAATCGTATGCCATTTGCCTTACAGATGGATCCTCTGAAACCAGAATCCACTTTTCAGTTTCGTTCGTGTCGAGCCTACATTTATAGGCACAACTCTTCATCAAATCTTTAAACGATTTTGGAATTCTGTCAAGAGCTTTAATTCCATGGATATTCACTTCCGGCCATGTCACATAATCTAAAAGCTCTGAATATTCAAACTCTACTTCATAGCATCTTACTGGAGCAGCCACGTTTGGCGCAGTATGTTCGGTGCATTCGTTAAGGAAGTTCAAAGCTTTTGAAGCACCAATGCTGCGACGTTTATCTTGTAAAAACCGTAACTCATTCAATGTAGCCATCGGGATATATATATTAAGTTGGATGAAACTAGGGTCCTTGCTAAACCATTTCTGAATATTACCTAGCCCTTTCTCTAGAGCTGAAGCATCAAATATAAAGTTGCATCTTTGCACAGTTTGACTCTTTGTGGACAAATCGTTCTCTACAGTATCCATATAAGCTGTTTCAAATTTGTAGCAAATGAATAGATTGGCTTTATATGTCTTGTACTCTGCTTTGAACAAAGTAAAGAGTAGTTCGGGAGTAGTTCTCTCGAGACTTATATGTACCGTACACGGTTCTCAATTAGAGAGCATTTAATAAATTTGGAATTTCATACTTAAAATATACTTCGTGAGTTTCTTGCCTGCGGAAGGGATAGCCGTACTGCCAAGTCGTTCAAGAGTGCGGTGTTTTATACGTTTGACCTGCTGAGCAAGACTCCAATGGACACTTATAATCTCAAATGAACTTTTCGAGAGTTTTGTGGCCTGTTTCAATACTGTAATCAAAGAGCGTGAGAATGGTCTCCATAGATGATCTCTCTAATGAAATTTGGTTTAACATCATAAGAAGCCTCTCCCATAGAGATGTTGGGCGTTTGAAGCTCACCAATAGGAAAATGAACCAGCTGATGAGTTACGAGAGGGTTTGGAGGTTTTATTGTTATCAGTTGTGGTTAACAAGATCAGAGGCTGATAGTTTGAATATGGAGAATTACTTGGAAGATGAGTCAATCACGTTTATGAAAGACTATCACAATCATCAGGATGGGACTCAAAGATGGTACCAATATTTTCTTGACAGAATTAACCTGGATCGAAATTTAAAGAAACTGGTTTTGGAAATGACAACGATGAGCAATGAGCAATTCAACACATGCTATTCTAAGATATTAAAAGAGAAACACCACCTGTTGATTCCTACTTTATACCGCGTAATTGAAGATCTACCAAGAGATGGCATGCTAATGGAAACAACAATTGCTTCTCAACTGTTACAAGTGGTAAGGCATGAGCATTTTTTCAAATTAATAGGGAATATGACTGGCAATGTTGACAGATATTTGGACCCAGAGTGGATATTCTGGCAGTTATCTGCCATTGACCCGTCCTTTGATAGGCTGATGACATATCGAGATAAGTTCTATTTCGAAGTAAATAATCAGATACGAGATAACCTTAAAAGGTTGTCAAGAGAATCTGTAGAATTGTCTGAAGTAGAAATGATGCTATTGATATCTAAATTGGTAGAGATTAAATTAACTTCTGGATCTCATCTTAAACAGAGTGATTCAACCTTCCCTGAAAAGACCATCATATCTAGAGTCTACGCAGGAGAAAGCATTGGTACCGAAATCATTACACTCTGTATTATTCAACGGTTGGCAAGAAATTATAGCATTGATTGCCATCTCTGTAACGATTATTTGAAAATCTATCTATCCAACGCAAAGTCTCCAAACAACATAGTGTTTCTTACTGTAGATTGGAAATGTCATCCCGTGATATTTACAAAGAAACGACTAGAGTCTTACTTAGGGCCAAGTTTTGACGAAATGACCTCTCCGAATACCGATCGAAGCGCAGTGGAAAGTGTCATAAACTATTTAAAGTATTGCCAAAACCAATCTCTCTGGGATGCTCTGAGAGACGGAACCCATACGAGAAGAGATGTTTCGTTAAAAGAACAATTGTACCCCATTAGTCAGAATTTTATACCCAAGGATTCGATAGATTATTTTCTTAATTTGTATCCAATAATGATACTCCTAGAAAAAACCCAGCCTGAAATGGCGCACTCTATTCCAAGGGATATTATCCAAAGACAGCTAGTGCCGATCATCAATGAAAAGTACCCTGGCGATATCATACATTTGAACAAGCACTGGGGTTGTGATATAGAAATTAATACCGAATTAGATTTGTTGTTACGACAATTCAAGTCATCGTTCAAGTTCACAAACAGTGAAAACTTTGAAAGTTTAGGTGAATACCGTTTAGGTTCATTTGTTGTGCATGGACTTGATAGAGAGACTGTCTGCATCATTGGATATAAGCTGATAGAGAGAATGGACAAGACAATCCTATACTACGCTACACTCAATACTGCAGGTGAAATATTCATAGATGACAAGTCCTCATTATATGGACTAGTCAAGGAGAGGGACGAGATTGAATCTTTTTTGGAATTAGTGAAACCTTTTTGTCTGTTGGGCTATTTTTTCAAAAAGCTTGATTGGACCCAACAAAGGCTAATCCCAAACGATCGTTTAATATCTACATGACCTGACCTAGAAAGTCTTATACATTGGCTACCATGGAAGATAGTCCATCCCTCCCCCATTCACTGTTTATATAGCTTTTAAATATCGTTTACATTCTTATAAAATCAGTAAAATATTGCACCTACCTTTATCTTCAAAATTATTTGACGCTTCAAATCAAGAAGCACACTACTGCATTAAAAGAGACCAAGGGTGACAGCATCAAACAAGTAGAACCGTCGATCCATCGGTATTAGTACAGTGCCAGTTCGATCTAAGTCAATGAATAAATCGTTCTAATGTGGAATTTCTCAAGAAAGGTCAATTTTAGTCATCTGTCAAGGACGGTTCCTATTCAACGTTCTTTAAGTTCAAAAGTGATAGGCATTGATTTGGGGACGACAAATAGTGCCGTAGCATACATTAGAGACTCTAGTGACAAGAATTCAGCTACTATTATTGAGAATGAATTCTCCGAAAGAACTACCCCTTCGGTAGTAGGATTTGGGCAACAAGGCCAAGTTACTGTCGGAGTCAATGCCAAACGTCAACAAGCAATTAATCCCAAGAACACATTCTATGCCACGAAGAGGCTGATTGGTAGAAATTTTGATGACGCTGAGGTTCAGAGAGATATTAAGTTGATGCCATATGATATAGTGAAGGAAAATCAAAAAGTGAAGAACCCTCAGGCAGCGTTACGGACTTCAGATGGGGTTATTAGAAAACCTGAAGAGATTAGTTCCATCATATTGAAATACTTGAAAAGCAGTGCAGAGAGTTACCTTAACGAAGAAGTAACGCAATCTGTCATCACCGTCCCAGCCTATTTCAACGATTCTCAAAGACAGGCTACTAAAAATGCAGGGAAATTAGCGGGACTTGATGTGTTGAGAGTTGTTAATGAACCGACTGCAGCTGCCTTAAGTTTTGGTGTAGATAAACTTAGGAAAGGGTCCTCAGGGCTTGTGGCAGTGTATGATCTTGGAGGTGGAACCTTTGATATTTCCATTTTAGATATAGAAGACGATGTGTTTGAAGTGAGATCAACGAGCGGTGATACACATCTAGGTGGTGAAGATTTCGACAATACAGTGGTAAAGCATTTGGTGGACTCGTTTATTAATGAGAACAAGGAAGCCTTCACTAAAGAGAATATAATGCAGAACAGAGAAGTGATGCAGCGGTTAAAAGAGGCTGCTGAAAAGGCCAAAATTGAGCTTTCACATGTGAAGGAAACAGCTATCGAGCTACCGTTCTTATACCAGGGCAAACATCTGAATATTACATTAAAAGAGGATGAGTTGGATCAAATGACGTTACATTATATTAATAAGACTATTGAGCCCGTGAAGAAAGCTTTGAAGGATGCCGAAGTTACTCCTCAAGAGGTTGACGAGATTATTATGGTAGGGGGTATGACACGGATGCCTAAGATTAGATCAGTGGTTTCCGAGTTTTTCGGTAAAGAATTAAACACTAAAGTAAACCCAGATGAAACAGTGGCCCTCGGTGCTGCTATCCAAGGTGGTATCCTTTCAGGCGAGATCAAAAATGTGCTACTACTAGACGTGACACCGTTAACGTTGGGGATTGAAACGTTCGGAGGAAGTTTTGCGTCGTTGATCCCTAGAAACACAACCGTGCCGGTGAAGAAAACTGAGATATTTAGTACTGGTGTCGATGGTCAAACAAGTGTTGACATTAAAATATACCAAGGTGAAAGAGGGCTAGTACGTGACAATAAACTAATCGGAGACTTCAAACTCACCGGAATCAAACCTTTACCGAAGGGAACACCTCAAATAGCCGTGACTTTTGACATTGACGCGGATGGTATCATCAACGTCTCTGCCTCAGAAGAAAGTAGCGGCAAAGCAGAGTCCATCAGAGTAGAAGCGAACACGAAGTTATCTGAAAAAGAGATCCAAAGGCTAGTCGAGGAAGCAAACGCGAATAGAGAGAGAGATAATATGATCAAGCAAAGAATGGAGTTTTTGGCTCAATGTGATATAATGATCACTGACCTCGAATCAGTATTTACAAAGTTTGGCACCCAACTACGTAAGGATCATGGTTTCCAAGAACTCGACCAAGAATTACAATCGCTCCGTGAACTCATGAAGGGCACAAAGAACAATGGAATGAACATGGACGTGGACTTGAACCATTTGAAGGAAAGAGTCAATAATTTACAAACTAGCACGGTTAGCTTAATTCAAAGAAACTCTAAAAAATAGAGGCTGGCACCGAGCACACTGGGGGGCAAGCACATGGAGCACACGGAGCACGTACACGGGGTTCACTGGCCCATTGGCCTGGGGAGAGCGGACGCGGCATTTCCATCACGTGTTCTGTCACCATTTTTGCAAGAAATTTTTTTTCCAAAAGCTCTTTGTAAATCAGCGAAAATATTGAATATCCCAAAAGACATCGCCAAAAATTGTTGATTTTAGATCTGGGCCTGAACTAGTAATAATTGCCATTGAGTGACCTAGTTAATCTCTGTCTGTTGTTAACGAGTAAAAGTTTGGGAATATTGATATCAAGTTTGACTTTCGAACGGGCGAATAACGTGAGCAATGGAACAAGTGGCGAACAACATTACGAGCACGGAAACTATGGATTCCGTTGCTGAAATCTTACAAAACTTCCATATTAGCCAAGTCCCTTCTTGGTTACAAATCCACAAGGTGTCTATCGACTATCCATTTGGACTAGAGTTGTGGCCAATTTTCTCTAAAGTTTTTGAGTGTGCTGTTGGTTATCCTGCTGAAGACTTCAACTTCATTCATGGCGACACCTTTTTAGCTAATGGTTACCATGCTGTTGGTATTATTATTGTGTACTACTTTATCATCTTTGGAGGCCAATTTATTCTTCGTAAGTTGAATGCTTCTCCAATTAAATTGAACTTGTTGTTTCAATTGCACAATTTTCTTTTAACCTCGTTCTCCTTAGTGTTACTGGTGTTGATCGTGGAGCAACTAGTGCCAATGGTCTACCACCATGGTCTATTGTGGGCCATTTGCTCTCCTAAGGCATTCGCTCCAAAGTTGATTACGTTGTACTACTTGAATTACTTGACTAAGTTCATGGAACTATTGGACACGGTGTTTTTGGTGCTAAGAAGAAAGAAGCTGTTGTTCTTGCACGTGTACCACCATGGTGCTACTGCGTTGCTTTGTTTCACTCAATTGATGGGCCACACTTCCGTGGAATGGGTTCCAATCTCTTTGAATTTAGCTGTTCACGTGTTGATGTACTGGTACTATTTCTTAGCTGCTTGTGGTATTAGAGTCTGGTGGAAGCAATGGGTCACTAGATTCCAAATCCTTCAATTTTTGATCGATTTGGTGTTTGTGTATTTTGCCACTTACACTTTCTACGCTTCTAAATACTTTGACGGGATCTTGCCACACAAAGGTACCTGTTATGGTACTCAAGATGCTGCAGCATACGGTTATTTGATCTTGACCTCTTACTTGGTGCTTTTCATTTCTTTCTACATCTCTTCATACAAGAAGGGACCAAAGGCAAAGAAGGGACCAAAGGCAAAGAAGGAAACCAGCCAAGGAGCTCGTCCTTCCTCTTCCTCTTCTTCGTCTTCTAAAAAGAAATCTAAATCTACTGGCTCGAAGAGACATGCTACCAAAGCTTCTTCTAGAAAAGCATAAAGGAAAGTTTGACAAAAAGATGAAAGATAGTTTAAAGCAAGATTTGCAAACGTGAGTCTTTTGTACAGCACATTTTCTTATTTGTTTACTATGACTATAAAGAGACTTTTTTTTGAATCCTCTTGTAGTCATTTTGTTTTCCTTTAGGTAGTTAGTTATACACATATATATAGAGTATAGTCAATTCAAAATGATATATGAAATATTTTTGATTGCGGTTTACAAAAGCGTATAGTTACATGTAGTAGATCTAATCTATATTTCTCACCCATATTTAGCAGCTGTTGACAAAGTATCAATACTGTAGTCAACTTTACCGGCTGGAAATTGCTGATTAAATAATCTAATTTTAATAATATCTTCAAAATATTTCTCGCCCAGGTTTGGTACGAAATTCGTCAAGAAATGATACTCCGATCTTACCGATGATGCAGAATGTGTTTTTACCATATTTGTCAAGATAATCATGACATGGTTTGCCTCCGAGCTGAGATAATGATCCCAAAATGCTGAACAAACAGGTATGTGAATCTCCAAAATTTCGTCAATCGAATTTAATTCTTTCTCGATGCCATCTGTATCAGAAGGTTGATACTGCTCATCCCACTCTGCATTATCTTCGGCGCTTCTTTTCTTAAATTTTCCATTTTCCCTGATATACCCTTTTTGTTCACAAAATGATTTGTACGAGGAAGGAACAATGGCATTGACAGTACTCAAATATTCGTATAGACTGTCTTGAATTATTTGTAATAACACTGCATCGACTTCCTGTTTTAAACTTCTATTCCTTATATTCCACATGTTCGTATCTTCGTAATCGCTCCTCGGAGGTTGCACATTATTGTATCTTGTATTATTCGCGTTAATGCCATTACTTTGACCTTCATTATATCCGTTCGCATCCCTTTGTTGGTTGGTTTGAGAGCCTGATTCATAGATGCTAACATCAGTAAATTTTTTCAATTGATCTCTAATGGTGAGTGAGATTATCTTCACAATCTCTGACAATGAGGTGGTTTCGAAGGAGTACTCTAATATCTCTCTTTCAAATAAGATGGCAGGACATAGAAACATTGCCAGCAAATTAGTACTATCGTTAATAAGCAATTTTTTAAAATATCTGACTTTCGACAATATATTCTTAAAAGGGTTTACCAACTTTTTCAGTCCAAAGTCATCTAAAGTCATGCAAATATATTTCTCCAATGAGAAAGTAGCAAACAGAACATAAATGAAGCTGAATGATTGACCGGATGCAAAATATAAGATTAATTTATTAAAATTTGATAATATTTCAAGCAAATGCTCCATGACTAAAAACTCTAAATCATTAAATTGAGCAAGTGTCTTCAATTGTGGTTCCATTATTTTGAAAACTTTCCTCACTTCCAAAAATCTTGTTAAGGCCAACTCTGCTGAGGAGTAATGATTCTGCTCAAAATATATCAAATTTATTAATGGATCATTTAATTCACTCTCACACAAATCTTGGAATCTTTCCAACAACCAAGGCGATGCATTAATTTCGTCATACACATCATTTATTCTCTTGAAAACAGTATCGCTGGTATCATAGTTATTTAACTTCACAATGCTGTCCAACAATATGGTCTCTTCATCTAAATACAAGTCTGTGTCATTCTTCGACACATTATTAACATTCTGAGACTGATCAGGACCTAGATATTCATCTAATTCGTTGCCAAAGATAGGCAATATAGATTCAGCTAAGAAAGTCACAAAACAGTTGTGGTATATTTTGGGGTCATTAGTACCATTTATAAACGAGTCATCATCATTGGTAACGTTTACTAAATTCAGTAATTTCGGTCTTGGTAATGTAACGGAGAGTAAAGATTTTGGTAAACCTTGGATTTTATTGAATGTTGATAAGAGTTGGGAACGTACACTTACTGCTGAGCTTTGGAAGTTTTCGTTCACATTGGTCTTTATAGATACAGGTAAAGTTCTCAATTTTTTAGTCATTGGATCGAAAAACTGCAGAGAGATCAAATTTATCTCATTGCAATTCTTCAAATTTTCCCAAGTAGAATAACATAACGAGAAAAAGGTCTTTTTAGACATTTCAGCTAGGTGTGATTTAATATGCTTTCCTATCTCTACTGCGGCTGCACTTAAGTCATTGAGCGGGAGAGATGAAGGGTTGAACAGTAGAGTCCGATCAGTGTTATTCCTTAATACAGTACGTTTTATCACATCGTTGATTCCATTAGAAATGAATTGCACGCATCTCAAGATCGTCAATGGGTCTGTAGAGCGCCCAGAGGGCAGCCTTGAGAGTAACAGTTTAAGTGCATTATTTTCAGTGAATGATAACGATAAGTTCTCTGAAGCTATCATAATGGCTAGCAGTTGGGAAATGGGTAAAAAATTCGATTGTGATTCGCTTTGAAAGTTATTGTCCCTGGCCCGCGGTAAAACATTCAAATTATTTCCATCTGAAGTCCCCATTCTTTGTTCTTGGAAAGTGGGTCCGCTTGGTCTCGTCAGCATTGTGGCACCACTATGGTATCTTTTGGAAGACGGTTTATTGGCATTAACGAATCTAAGACTTGCAGCGATAGTATTTGGGAATAAAACAGGCTGGTTCCCCACATAGTAACCCACCTTAGGGTCTATCTTATGTGCATGTTTCAAATGACTTCGAAAAGTACGATATCTATAATTATCTTTATCATCTGCCATTTTCTTGATGATTTTCCCACAATGTCTACATTTCACTATATCGAGATTCTTGGAAAGCGCTAAATAATGGGACCAAAATGCGGCTTTGTTTTTCTTCACTTCATGGACAGGAACCCATTGCTGATCGCCATTCACCACACCTTCCCTCTGTGCTGTTGACATATCCATCACTGAGGTAGAGTCCTCGGTGGCATCGTCGGCGACGTCGTCGTCCTCGTCTATAAAATCATCATCACCATCTTCTGCCGTTTCATCGTATGCTGCAACATTACCACCAATTCCTTGTCCCTTCTCTTGAGAACTGACTGTGACACCTATCGAACCACTGGCCTGTGTATTTCGGTTGTCGCTCTCATTGCCCGTGACTGCCACTGTCATTGCAGCAGGGTGTGTCGTGATATCATTTACGGGGGGCAACATAAAGCGATTACTTTGTTCCGAGCCATTGCTGCTCATCTTTACCACACTGCTTGCAACCGGAGCCGTCGCACAATTCACCAAACTGGCTACAATTGACAGCTTTCCATCGTGATTACTTGAATAATCAGATTGCTTATTTCTGTAATTGTTTATCTCACTCGCCCAAAACGGACTATTCCATGCCCAAACCGATCATAGGGTTCCCTTCTGGGAACGACGAAGAGTGGTTACCCGCGTTTCAAGGCAGCAGAGCTCACGTGATATAGAGCGCTGCACCACAACCATCACGTGCGCCCACTGCTTTGTCGCCATGTAGCTCTGCCATTGCCGACCACACACTGGCTATCCGTTCTTGCTAGCGGGCGCTTCGAACACTGTATACAGGGTGTTTCGTGACTCGGCCCGAGTCACTTCCAGGGTGTGTATCTGCAGGATCAGCTCTTTGTGAAGCTAGAGTTGAGATTAAGTGGCCGTACGCCACGCTTTTTTCCAGGCGGGATAACTTATACCGCACGTGATTCTCTCGAGGTTTCTTCACGCTTGAGCTGTGTAAGCTCAGTCTAGGTCCAGTGGGTGGCCAGCGAGTTATCATTACATACTGCGGTTTGTACTGCAAAACACGACCTGAGCAGCAGCAGCAGTGGCAGCGGCAATGAGAATAGCAATCTTGTGTTGGTCCTATTTGATTGAGGAGACCCACTACCACGTAACGGTCTGCTCTTATAGTGGTGGCAGTGGAATAGCAGGAACCCAACCAGCGGATGTGCTCATAGCTGCGGAGCATGTAACTTCTGCGACCCTGTTTTGACTCACCCAGACCACGGCGCCAGCCTCTGGGGTTCCCGTGCGGGGTACCAGCCGCACCGTTCGGTCGAGGCACGTGTTTAGTGTCACGTGCTCTGTTTAAGTAAGCGCCTACGGATGGTGAGACCTCGGATGAATGGACCGTACGTCTGGTAAGCGATCACCTAAGCGTGTTTGAAGATTGGTGTCAAGAGGTATAAAAATGCAACGTGGACTATTGGGGTCGTTTCCTGGTTTCTCTTTACAATAGTCCGTTTACCAATTTTTTAATAGCGAGAAACGCATAAACGTTGGGAATTATAGTAGCGATGCCCTCCGTAGTGAAAGAGACACATAGTTTAGACGAGTTGAATACTAATGTTATTACTTTGCCCCGGTTCATAATTGAATCGCAGAAAATGCACCATAACGCTAAAGGTGATTTCAGTTTAGTGTTGAATGCGTTGCAATTTGCCTTTAAGTTCATTTCGCAGACGATTAGGAAAGCGGAATTGATCAATTTGACTGGGCTCTTTGGTGCTACCAACTCTACTGGAGACGAGCAGAAAAAATTGGACGTGTTGGGGGACGAGATCTTTGTGAACGCTATGAAATCCAGTGGTATTATCGGTGTGTTGGTCTCTGAAGAACAAGAGGACTTAATCATTATCGAAGGGAATGATTGTAAGTACGCTGTGTGTTGTGACCCCATTGATGGGTCATCTAATCTGGATGCCGGTGTCTCTGTGGGAACTATCGTCTCGGTATTCAGGATTCTACCGGGTTCGCGGGGGACTAAAGCAGACGTCCTTAGACCGGGTACCGATCTTGTCGCTGCGTGTTACGCAATGTATGGTGCATCGACACATTTACTAGTCACCATGGGGAATGGTGTTGATGGATTCACTTTGGATAATGATTTGGGTGAGTTCATTCTGGTTTACCCTAATCTAAGAGTTCCTGATCCCGGCAAGAAGATTTATTCGATTAATGAGGGCAACCAGGCTTACTGGACCGAGGAAATTCGCACCTTTGTCGAGTCGTTGAAAAGTGCACAATTCGACGGTGATAATAACCCCATGAAGGGTTATGCCTCACGTTATATCGGTTCTATGGTGGCAGATATGCACAGAACATTTTTATACGGTGGGCTCTTCGCATACCCTGCCGACTATTTCAACCCCAATGGTAAATTGAGGTTGTTGTACGAAGCGTTCCCAATGGCTATGTTGATTGAAGAAGCGGGCGGTAAAGCTGTCAATGATCGCGGAGACAGGATTTTGGACATGACCCCCAGTCACATCCACGATAAGACATCGATTTGGATAGGATCCGCCACTGAAGTTAACAGGTACTTAGCCCATATTGGTAAGTTGTGAACCATAACAGTATCTAGTATTACCTCCCAATTCAGGTTTAGCTACATCCCCCCGCGTCTAGTATCGTATGTACATGGTTTAAGTGATGACTAATGAAATTGTAAATAAAAGTCGATTTTACAACTCGATGCATTGAAGAGTAGTTATTATGAGATATACGTTAATTTTTCGTAACGAGAACAGCACGTATTGTGGAAGTGTTGGGTGCTGGTTCGCTGAATATAACTCATGGAAATTCTCAAGAATTGCCGAGTGTACTCATTATCCACATTCTACAAGAGCAGTCCGCGGTTTTTGGACATTGAGGACCGGAAATGCAAATACTCGCATATAATAGAATATGACTTTAAAAAGTCTACTTATAAAGAACGATTGCTTAAGAAATGCATCGACGCTCTGGGACCAGAGGAGAGCTTACTGATTATTGACTTAATATCTGCATCGAAATCGATGATGAGTAAGGATAAAATATTTTATATGAATTCCAATTCGGTTTTAACCATGGAAGGGTTGCTCAATTTTTTGATCCAATTAACAGATTCTCCAACGGAAGCATTGAAAAGATGTCACGAACATCCATCACTACCTATTAAGACTCAACTGTCTGGGATCATTATAGACAATATTTCATATCTGCAATTTACGTCGACAAGCAATCCGTCATTTGTATTATTATTTAAATTGTTAAAGACATTACGAGAGAACTATGGTTGCTGGACCATGACATTTAGTTACGGGTTGAGTTTCTACCAAGACTGTTTTGGATCACCCTCTGCTAACAGTAATTTACAATTTGCTACTTTGATACCTGTGAACTATTTGAAGGAGATGGACATCTTACTCTTACGAGAAACCGACGATAAGGTAAGAGTGTTAAGCGGCAACTGATATAGCAACTGAGTACACTGGTACATTCATTTAATCTTCTTGACCCTCTGAGGGTCGACCGTCCTCGAATACCAACCACCATTTTCAATTGGCATAGGTGCTCTCGCAGCATAGTTTGGGAGTGGGTTGATTGTGTAATCCCATCCTGGAGTAATTGTGGTGATGACCTGGCTTACTTCATCGCGCTTCATGGATTTAAAGAACGTTTCTGAGGTCCTAGGGTTGTTATTTCTCCATGAATCTTGGTGTCGGGTGACTTTGGTGCCAGGTTGGTGTTGTATTGGTGCCCATTTGACATTTCCCTTCTGTTTATAGTACGGGATATTAGCACCATCCAACTGGCTTTCTGCATCAGGAGCAGGCAAAGTACTGTCCTGATTTGCCTTTGCATTTCCTATCATATTAATTAACTTAAACGGTGTGGTGTATTCAATAATAAAGCTGTTAGGATGGGATGTCAGCAGGCCATAAAGTTGAATATAGTAATATCCATCCTCGCCTACAAAATCGGGGATGTGTGCCACGAATAGGTTTTCATCCTCGAGTGGCTTGATTACAGCCAATTCTAACAATGGTGTAATGCTACTGCTGGGGCCTGTACATAGAGTGACCACTAATTGCTGTATATCCTTTTTCAATGGTTCTTCTAAGGTAAAATCCCAAGTGATTAATACCTGCGCGAACCCTTCGAATGCTTCGAATACTTCACCAGGAACAGGCTTGGTTAAACTTAAAGCACAGTTACTCCCGCGTATTGATGATATTGATAGGCTTATGAAGTATGCTATTAAAGATATTAACATAATGATTGTCTTTTTGAATTAATTATTTATCCTCTATGTACTGATAAATAAGATCCAACATTTTTTTCGTAAAATGTAGTCTATAGGAGATGGGATGTTGGACCATTTCAACAGAATATTCCTAAACTGATTCGTAATTTTTTGTAATCCATAATAAAGTTACATTGCGTCAGCGCTTGGCTGACCCCACATAAAAACAATAATACCAGAATGAATTTTCAGCACCAAAAAAAAAAAAAAAGAGCAGGAGTTTACTATTATAAGAAATGAGAAAACTGTAACGGCTCATCCCTCTTATATGCAGATTATCAAATAGTACTACTGATAATCGTACCCACATATCTTCCCCACATGTTCATTCAGCCATGTCTCTACATTGTTGAATTTTATACCGCAATGCTTACATCTTCCGGCCACGATCGATCTATTCTTTTTCTTCGTTCCGGGAGGGTATTCGAAATGTAAAGCTTTCAAATGGTTCTTGTAGGTATCACATCTAGAGAAAATCCCCGTCTGATGACAGTCAGATGTTTCAAAATTCATGGGTACATTCTTCCGTGGATTAATTTTCATATCCAGTAGGATTAAATTTGAATTATAAGGACACTTGAAAGTACCTTTAATTCCATGCAAGTTTTTCAACTGTTCTTGATCTATTGGTGATAAAGACGATGACGAGGTCCGGCTCTCCACTACTGGTTCCTGGATCTGGTTGGGTGTCTTGGTCATTAAATCTATTGTATTCCGATTCAGTTCGTCTGTCCAATGCCTTTTCTTATGTCTCAACAAATCATTATTCCTGGCAAACCCACGTTGACACACATCGCATCTATGAGGTCTGTTCTCTGGTTTTAAATGTGTAGATTTATGTGTTGTCAGATTTGCAAACATTCCTAAACATATTGGACACTGTTTCTTTTTCCTTGGTTTGTTGACTCTATTATTAGCCACTTTCATCACCAAAGCTGTGTGTGATTCTGACGATGGTAGTGTGAAATTGGAATGTTCATCTGTGTTACCTAGATTATAACTCAGTACGTTTGATCCGTTCTCCCCGGCTAGTGTGCCATTATAAGCGGAAACATTCTCTGACGAAGACACTTTAGAGCTCTTGGGTGAGACTGAGATCGAGCGACTTGACGCTGTTGATACAAAATTCGTCGGCGTCGTACCTACGAATGACTCGATCAAAGGTAGTTTCGATTGCTGCGGGTCCGGCGTAGTTCTGTAATGTTCTTCCGCGGCGCGTATGAGGTTGTCAAACGACGATATAGGCGGCAGGGATAGTGCCTGTGTCGTGGCCAGAAAATCTTTTGATTTGCCCGCTTTGGTGTTCTTCATACTCAACAATTTCTGGTGCTTCTCTAGAGGTGTAGTATGATGATATTTCTCTAACGAGACAGAGGACGAAGAGTTGAAAGAGTTCCTCAGTTGTAAATTTAGCTCCTCAGAACTCAATAGCTGATTCCTTGAAATCATCACTCTTTCGAAAAATTCAGTAGATAAATAAAAGAGAATATTCTTGTATCGGGTGTACAATTCTGTGGGCCTGCCCTAAATATCCATAATTTCAATACCGAGATATATTTCTAGCCATTGTGTACGACAAACACTAAACAACGCACAATGCGATATGTCTTCAAAGCGTATATATATATATATATATATATATATACAAATATGTATGTCTACATGTATTCTATAATCTTAGATCACAAGTCCCATGGTGACTAGATTCGCTAATTCAAGAATGCGGGCTTCCAACGTTGAAATTCACTAGAAATCTCGGCTTCCAAATTATCATTTTCATTATTAAGCGTACCACGAGCTTAATTTTTTCTTTCACCGAGGGATATATGTCAAAAAAAAACACTCGGCAAGCATACAATGCATTTTTGAGACTTGTGTTTTGAGTGTAGTGCCATCAGAATGATAGGGTCAGCTATAAGACGAGGGGAGGCTTATTTTACCGATTGGTCATCGACCACATTGGCAGAGCTATATTTGCTGTCTTATTGGATACGCTAATGGCCGCCAAACTTGTCCTAACGTGCACATCCCCCTAGCAGCCTGAAGAGGCGCGTGTTCGTATGCCGGACAAGTGGCTCTTCAGTTTTTCATATCCAGGTGACAGGGATTCTAGAAACGGCCGAAACGCACTCACGCACAGGGAAATGACGTGTGCGTGGGGGGGCATCTGTGTTTATTTTCCACAATGCAAACACTTAGTAATGGTAGATGTGTTTGCAGCCGTTGAAACTCCTGCACGGATGTTGCCGCATCTTATGGGACTAACGCCGTTTGTTGGCTAGGAATACTGCAGGCAACTGTGGGAAAACTTGAGAGCCGTGCGCGTCGCTCAATACGCACGGCAAAGATCCCGCATGGCAAATCTGATACATGCGGTCACGAGACTGTATACACTCGGCTAGGCGGCGTTCGCTTGCACGATGCAACCATGGGAGGGTGCAGGGCCGCTCGCGCCCTGCACGTGAAAAAGTGCGGGTCACATTGGCTCGCACCCCTACATGCTTTGTCACATGACTTGTGTTTTCCTGTACTTTCCCAGAGGGAACGTATACAAAAGTTACTGTGCGGACGTTTAGCCGCGGTGCCACTGGGAAGTATTATATACTTTGTGGCTCTTATCTTCGGATATTGAAAGTTGGGCGTAGATAAGCTACATCTGGAAGGGTCGTAGCGCATACGCGTATTTACTTGTCACACAAGTGTAATATAAGTTAAGAGGTATCCGCTCTTGAAACAGCCTCTGAAGCTTTGCATGAGTATAAACGCACTGAGAGTCTTGTGAAAAATAGATCCTACTGATAATGCCAGTTGTAGGTATATGCCTTGCACCGCCCACCAGGTATGACGCTTCTTAACGCTAGGGCTGGCCACTTGTCGGTTCTAAAGAGTGAGTATGCTGTGGCACGTGCGCATGCATCAAACACACCTATTGGGAAGATCCGCCTCTGTTTACATTTTTTGCCCCTTTTGGCGGACTCTTTCGCTGGGCGCTGCGCTTTGCCGGGTAATAGCTACTGTGTGCCTGTGTTGCAGGGTAACAGCTCTTATTTTGCCCTCTTGCACAGTGAATTTTGAACACGTTGCTTAAATAAGTTTTCGAGATCGACGGAAGGATTTCTTCCTGTTTCCCATATTGGTTTTCTTAATACGTTGTCATACAGGGATTAGTACTTAATAACAGCGTTAACACTTCTTTTTCCTGTTACTTTTCTTTCCTTTATCTTCAATTGGTTTGACAAAGTTATTAACTTCCACGGTTATATCAATTGAACTCGTCTGTTTCACCGTTTCCCTATATTGGCAGGATTGATACATTTGGTCCAATTCTTTTTTTAAAAGAAACTCAAGTCATATCATTTCTAGAGAGGTAATATATTAATTAACATTCATTTGAGTTCCATTCTGAGGCCATTGTCTTTCTCCTAAATAAAATTTTCATTGTATCATAAAATATGTCTTCCGACCGTGTTTTAGATTTGTTCAAGCCATTTGAAGCTTTCTTACCTGAGGTGATTGCACCTCAGAGGAAAGTCCCATATAACCAGAAGTTAATTTGGACTGGTGTGTCTCTGTTGATCTTTTTGATCTTGGGGCAAATTCCATTGTATGGTATTGTTTCCAGTGAAACCTCGGATCCATTGTACTGGCTTCGTGCCATGTTGGCCTCGAATAGAGGTACTTTGATGGAATTGGGTGTCTCCCCAATCATCACTTCTTCCATGATTTTCCAATTTTTGCAAGGTACGCAATTGTTGACCATTCGCATGGATAACAAACAGGATAGAGAGTTATTCCAAGTCGCTCAAAAAGTCTGTGCCATCATTCTAACTTTTGGTCAAGCTGTTGTCGTGGTGCTTACAGGTAACTACGGTCGTCCCGCTGACTTAGGCATTGCCATTTCCCTTCTATTGATCTTCCAGTTGATGTTTGCCTCGTTGACTGTTTTATTACTGGACGAAATCTTATCTAAAGGTTACGGGCTCGGCTCAGGTATCTCCTTGTTTACTGCCACGAACGTTGCTGAACAGATCTTCTGGAAGGCTTTTGCTCCAACAACTGTGACTTCTGCACGTGGTAAAGAATTTGAAGGTGCTGTGATTGCCTTCTTCCACTTACTAGCTGTCAGGAAGGACAAGAAGAGAGCTTTAGTGGAAGCTTTCTACAGAGACAATCTTCCAAACATGTTCCAAGTCGTTTCCACTGTATTTGTGTTTTTATTTGTCCTTTACTTGCAAGGTTTCAACTACGAACTACCTATCAGATCCACCAAAGTTAGAGGTCAAATCGGTGCTTACCCAATCAAGCTATTCTACACTTCGAATACTCCAATCATGTTACAGAGTGCTTTAAGCTCTAACATCTTTTTAATCTCCCAAATGCTATACCAAAGATTCCCAAACAACCCAGTTATACGTTTAGTCGGAACTTGGGGTATCAAACCAGGTACTATGGGTCCTCAAGTGGCTTTAAGCGGTTTAGCTTACTACATACACCCTATCACCTCGTTAAAGGATGTCCTATTCGACCCTATTAAGGCTGTCGTTTATGTATCCTTTGTGTTAGGAACATGTGCTTTGTTTTCCAAGACTTGGATCGAAATCTCTGGTACTTCGCCAAAGGACGTCGCCAGACAATTCAAAGAACAAGGAATGGTCATCAACGGGAAGAGAGAAACCAATGTTTATAGAGAATTGAAAAAAATCATTCCAACCGCCGCTGCCTTCGGTGGTGCTACCATTGGTGCTTTGTCCGTCGGTTCCGATCTATTAGGAACCCTAGGCTCCGGTGCATCCATATTAATGGCCACAACCACCATTTATGGCTATTACGAAATTGCTGCTAAAGAAGGTGGTTTCACCAAGAATCTAGTTCCTGGATTTTCAGAGTTAATGTAATTCTTGAACACAAATATTCGAGGCCCACAGCCGTGCATGAACTCATGATATAAAGCTTGTGGAACTTACTTGCAGCAAAAGTGGGGTATGTGTGTGCAAAACGTACATCCTATCCTTCTGCTGAGTTATATTTTAACTCTTCAAGAGAAAAAGACTCAATAATTAAAGATATATGTTATTTGTAAGTATAAGATACTAGAATGACTCCTTGTTGTATAGCCATATTAACTCAGGGTCTGTGAGGTTAGCTTGTAGTACCAAATTCGGAGAGTATCTGGTCTTGAAGACCGTATACGAGTTAATCTTTTGATCTTTTTTTTTTTGATATAAAAATCACATTCAACTCCGACACTAGCTTTAACGAGCTGTTTACATTTTTAAGCCTTGTATCGTAATTCAACAAAAATACTTGGTGGTAACTACTTGACCTCCATTATAAAATCGAGTGTGTTTGGAAGACTATATTTTTAACAGTAACAGTTTGTTAAAGAGAAGTTAACCATCTGTTTCATAATAATACGATGACCAGTGATATTAAAATCTATGACCCCAAATTAACCACTGATCAAGAGATCGTTTTGAAGCAAGTATGGACGTATTTATTTCACCATTGGGATATTCCTGTTGATGGCTCCCATGCTTTTGATCCTTTACATTTGGAGAGATTAAGGTCAAACACTTCCATCGCCTCCGCGGGTTCGAATAAGAACAAGCCTGCGTCAAACCACGGCTCTCTGTTTGGTATGTTTGGCTCCCATTCTAGCTCTAGTACTGAAGATAGTAAGAGTACTACGGGTGATGATGCAGCACAGGAGAAAAAATACCATACCGGAATGGTCCACCCATCATTGTCACAATTGGACGCCAAGACCGTAGAGTCTGAATTTTGGGACTGGATTAGAACAGACACCGCGGATTCGTTGCTGTTAAGGTTCATAAAAGCCAGAAAATACGATTCTAATAAAGCCATTAGAATGTTAGCTAAATCTTTCAAGTTCCGTCACGAGTACAAGATTGGAGACATACTAAACAAAGGTGAACTGGACGTCTACACAAGCAAAGAAGTCGGAGTTATAAAAAACTTTGAATTACAAAAAGCTGTGATCTATGGTCGTGACAAGCATGATAGACCATATATCCTAGTTAGACCAAAATTGCATTACTCGTCGGACCAAACTGAACAAGAAGTGGAGAAATTTGCCTTACTGGTGATTGAATTGATTAGACTCGCAATGAAAAACGGAGCTGCCACCATTCTATTTGATCTATCTGGATTTGGTTTGTCAAATATGGACTATAACCCTGTCAAATTCTTAATTAAGTGTTTCGAGGCCCAGTACCCTGAATCTCTTGGGTGTTTGCTAATCCACAAAGCTCCTTGGTTGTTCAACCCGATTTGGAACATTATTAAGAACTGGCTAGACCCTGTGGTTGTCTCCAAGATCATTTTCACCAAGAGCTCCACTGAACTAAATAAATTTATCGCACCAGATCAATTACCCACATACTTGAAAGGAACCAACGATTGGTTGAATTTGGACAAATACGTTCCTCCAGATGGATCTTCCGACGACAAATTAAAGGACGCCACTACCCGTGAAGAAATATTATCTAAACGGGAGGAATTCATAAAAGAGTTTTATGACATTACTGTGAAATGGATAGAAAACAAGGACAAAACCGTTGCCAAAAAACTATGGGATCAAAGATGCCAGTTGCAAGAGTATATTCGCCAAAATTATTCACAACTAGACCCTTACATTAGATCGAGATCATCCTATGACCTCAATGGGTTCTTAAATGTGTAAATTGAATAATTACCACTGCATTTCGTTGTAGTTTGCAATATATAAACAATACAGATTTATATATTAATCTCATCGCTTTATTTTTAAATGTAAACAACGTCAGTTGAATAATATAACAAACCTCTTACTTTTGAAAGAGGAATAAAAAAAATCTGGAAATAGGACAAGCACCTATATATATATGCCATTCTATTGTACTACGTCGGATGTACAGCTCTCCAGCTTTACCGTTTGTAGACAAAACTATTGATTTATTGCTTAAAACTAATAAATCTGGTGCACAAAATGAGAACGATGAGCTCTTCGCAAAGACGCGACAACTGATTGCAAAACATGGAATTCCAAGCAACAGAGTTTTAAAGCTTATTAATTGGCTTTGCTGTGAAAGTAATACGCAAAATGCTGAAACAACCGTTATGTTTATGAAAGAATATCTATTGCCAAGAGACTATTTAGATGCCACTGTGGTTAGAGATGTGATCAAGTACTTAGGTTCAGAAACTGTACCCAAAGAGTTTCAAATAGAATTACTCAAGTGGATAGTGCACGTTTTCTTTTTATTCCCCGAGTTTGTGTCTACCAACAGCCAAGACACTTTGAGCGCTATGATTTTCTTATGGCAGTATGATTATCTACAAGAATGGCTAACATATCTGATAATTTGGTTCACAAAGATACCTAGTGACATTCAACTGTGGAAAGTTCTATTTATAAAGAAAATTGGCATGAAACCGTACTATAAGGATAATGCAAAATACGCTTACTTGATACTAAGGAGATATTTAACAGTGTTAAAGAAATCAGATAGAATCGCTAGCATCTTAAAAGAATTCGAAGACACATATGATAAAGGGTCTCTGAAGACTGTCAACATACGTTTTGATAAGAATTTTATACAGTCTTTAAAGATTGTGCTAGTCAGAGAGGCACCTCAAAAATTTTCATTTAACATTGTGGACAGTAAACTAGAGACCCTAGCGTTACAAGTACAACGTTCAAAAGAAAACGAGAGGAAACTCTTGCTTTTTGACTCGCCTTCTATTAATAAAACTAGCTCAACAGGTGTTAAAAATATGGACCAACTAATAAGTAAATGGGATGGGATGGCATTACCTGTAAATATTGAGTTTTTATTCCCAAGGGATCCTCCAGCGCTATCACAATATAAGCCACTTGCATTTATGGAGTTGACGAAATTTGAAAACAATAAAGAGGTGCAAGAGTTTTGGTCTCGAATGAAAGATTGGGTTATGATTAATTTAAGACGAGTGTTTGTCGATAAACAAATGAATGAGCAGGATCGTCAAGTTCTTTTTATTCAAATCCTCAGGAACTCGCAGCTGTATTATGAAGTATTTTTCCCTGTGTTATTAAACAAGTTCCTCACTCTAGATAACTTCCTAGCTCAGCGGGTATTTTTTGTTAAGCTATGCACAACCATCATTCCTCTATTAAATCCTTCCAAACGTCCTACATATTTCAGAAACAAGTTATTAAAGATATTAGCCATTTGTAATCTGAGTAGTACGGGTGATAAAAACAGAGAACATGATCAACTTTTTGCGCATGTCTGTATGGCCATTATGCTGATGATTCGTAATTGGATCCATGAGTTTCCTTATGATGAAAACGTAGTTCTGTTTGCTTTGAACTTACTATCAGATGTACGACGGCTATTATTGGCAAGAGTACATATAATTAACCCGAATAGAAACAATAGTGGTGCCCTGATCGTGAATATCAAAACAGTCCTGTTTGTTGTTAATGCCATCCGGAAAACAAGCAATAAACTCTCTAAAAAACAGCTCGAGAAAGTTGTATTAGATAAATACACAATGCATAAACTATGTTCTTTGAACGATCCTTTAATACTTGACACCTGCTGTGAATATTTGGTTGACACTAAGTCTATACTTATGGATAAACCTAGTACAGATCCTAATGTCCAGATCCAAAATCAGTACATTATGGATTTAACGAATATATTATGGAGAAACAAAATAACTTCCTCAAAGAAACTTTTTAATTTGCCGACAGAATTTCTGAAAAGACTCATTGAAAATATCTCTATTTCAAATGTATCAGATAAACACAAAGTATTTTTCGGTATAACCAATATACCGTCATTTTCACACCTTTCCGCTTTGTTCCTAAATGATATTGAAGCTGAAAACAAGGTCTCGAAGAAATATAACTTCTTTTTAACAGAAGAACTTTTTAATGATTTTCTTGAATCTACAACGGAGGTTTGGATCTCAGGAATTGGAAACTTTGAGGACCTAAAGAAATCAATATTACGAAAAATGGAAATGAAACAATACTACGGAAATATAGTCACATTCCTGGTGACATATTTGAAGAGTCTTTCTAAGAATGACACTATTCAAGGGAAATAAAAAATCTACAATCGATAGGGAAAAAGTATTTACAGTTTGCATTCAATAACCCATAAAATATCTTCTCTAATCATAACCATTTCAAAGATATTCCGGAGATAATACATGCTTAGGGATATATACAAAACTAAGCACATTTGTAATACAATATAATACAGATCACATTCTCAACAATATTCGTGCATGATATCTTTACTGCTTGTAGATAGAAACAACCTTACAGCTAACAGTATATCTTCATTTTATCATTAGTAAGTATATTATACGAGTGTAAATCATTCATTATTAACAGGTTCGCCCACCGGCCACTCGTAATGATTCCATATTTTTAATTCGGGAATATTTTCCTTTAGAACAGATGCCGCTTCTTCTGAAAATGACGGTAAAATTGGATATATCGCTGATACCAGTTTCCTGTAGCAATACAGAACTAGATCTTGATTAATATCTTCATCTTTTATGGCGGCAGTGATGTGGTTTGTCATTTTCATATAATCTGAAATTACAGTGTTTAGTGAGTAGCACCGTTCAAAAGAGGACTCTATTGACTTCATGAGGGCATTAATGTTGTTCAGTAAATCAATATCTTTCCCCTTGCAAAGCTCTCTGGGAAATGAATTACTAGGGTCATATTTATGGTTCATCTCTTTGAAGGATTCGCCCAGTTTTAAAAATTTAATCGCCCATCTCTCAATTCCACTTACTTTCTCTTCATCCCAGTTAAGTCCCTTGTCTACGGGAGCTTGGAAGATAATGTGAGCTCTAGTGACATCAGGGCCGTGCTGTTCAATAAACTTGTCGGGCATTTCCCCATTAAATTTAGATTTAGACATTTTTTCATAAGATACTTTGGGTTTTAGACCAGTATTTTTGATTACAACTTTATTACTATCGAATTCCAATTCATCTTTTTTTAGATATCTGCCTGTGTTGGGATCTTTATAGGTTTTACCTTGCACCATGCCTTGTGTATACAGGTTCTGGAATGGTTCACCATGGTATTTGTCACCATCTATCATACCAATCGATGTTAAGAACTTGCTAATAAATCGGGCATATAGCAAATGTAAAATTGCGTGTTCAGATCCTCCAAGATATATATTGACAGGGAAAAAGTTGACTATCTTGTCTTTTGAAAAAGGCAATACTTTATTATTAGGATCCAGGTATCTCAAAAAGTACCAAGCACTATCAATAAAGGTATCCATAGTATCTGTCTCTCTTTTGGCATCACTCCCACATTTGGGACACTTGGTATTGACAAAATCAGAAATGTTTTCTAAGGGATTCCCGCATCTCTGAATAGCTTTATCAATTTCAGGTAAGCGAACAGGTAGGTCCTTTTCAGGAACCGGCACTGTCCCGCAACTCTTACAGTAAATAATAGGAATTGGGGTACCCCAGTACCGTTGTCTGCTTATTAACCAGTCACGCAATGCCATCCTAGAGCTATGCTTACCTACTCCTGAATGCTCTAAGTCGCTTTTTATCAAACGCTCAGCATCAACGACGTTCATACCTGAATATTTCCCGTTGTTTGATGATAAATCAAATGAGAGATCAAAAAAAGGTTTGTTCTGTTCAGTGGATATTTTATCTTGAATATTAGTAGAGTTTCCGCTACCATTTTCCTCAGTAATGTTCTCCACAGAACTGTCCTCCGCATGAATGGTGTTTATCCTATGATCTGGCATCATGAACTTCCAGAATTTGAAATCACTTTCAACAACACTAGGACAACCTACCACAGCATCTCCATCTGGATAGTCGACAAGGTCACGTTGTACCGAAGTAGTTACAAAGACAGGCATCTTCTTTTTAGTCCAAGGATGAATCGCATACAGTCTCTTGACTTTATGACCTTTGTTATGTTTATTATCAATGTATCTGGGATTATCGACAAATTTTAGTAGCGATGGGTCTTTTGTCTTATAGGCATTCGTAATTCGATGATCGAATGCTAAGGCAATATACTGAGCTGCGTAAATAGCTTCAGGTCTTGAAGTGTATGCTACAATTTCAGGAAAATTTGGATCAGTAGTTTTGAATTTGATTTCCATACCCAAAGTCCTACCTATCCAGTTATTTTGCATTTTCTTAATCTTAGCCGGCCAACCTTCTAACTGGTTCAAATCTTTCATTAAGCTTGAAGCAAAATCGGTAATCTTGATAAACCATTGGCTTAAGGATTTTTTCTCCACAAGAGCACCGGACCGCCAAGACCTTCCCTTGGAGTCTACTTGCTCATTAGCAAGAACTGTTTGGTCAACGGGATCCCAATTCAGCTCGGCTTTCTTCTTGTAAGCAAGTCCATTTTCAAACAGCTTTAAAAAAATCCATTGTGTGAATTTGTAATATTCAGGGTCACAAGTTCTTAGCTCACTATCCCAATTAAATGAAGCCAGCATGTTACTCATCTGCTCTTTCATCTTATCAATATTTTCATCTGTCCAATCCTTCGGATTGATGCTCCTCTCGATGGCAGCATTCTCTGCGGGAAGACCAAACGCATCCCACCCCATTGGGTGAAACACTTTATGGCCTCTCTGTTGATAGTATCTATTGAGAACGTCACTCACAGTGTATACTCTTAAATGGCCCATATGGAGAACACCGGAGGGATAAGGAAACATAGACAGGATATACATATTTTTGGGCTGTCCGTTCACTAATTCAACATTTTCTTCATTAATTGGGTGTTGAAAGCCTCTTAAGGTCACTGGCTTCCATTTGTTACACACATCGATAAGCTTGGAGGCAGTGGCGCCAACACGCTTCGTTGCATTTTTCGTATAGTTCATATGTACATGGGAAATATAACCAAACCTAACGCAAATTGAGCAGATAATTCGAATAAGACTGTAATCACTATATCTCTCTCTTTATTATCAGCTACCTCAGACAACTATTAATGGTCGAATTGTCGAAGAACCAGTTTCAATGTGTGTTAGTATGTAAAATCGTGTGTTTTAGTAAACACTGAAATTATTAAGAAAACACTGATTTATCGATGACTACCACTTGACGAGTTACACCAACTCTAGTTCTTTTCCAGAGAGCGGATTGTGCCATGCCATATTAGATTTTCCTGCTATCCAATATGTCCGTGACGTCTAAGAGACCCTTAGACACTGTGGATAATGAATTGCTGCGATTTGTCGCTCAAGAACAGACTTCCGAAATGGAGTCTAGTAACAAGAAAAGAAAGACGCAGTTTGCTGCTATGACCCAATACACAAAGACCAGTGATACTATTGATAGTGATAATGCGTCTAAAGATGATGCTGCCCTTGAAGAATCGCCCTCTGGGTATTTAAAACGTGTTGCTTTGAGGAATTTTATGTGTCATGAGCATTTTGAATTAGATTTAGGACCCAGGCTAAATTTTATTGTTGGTAATAATGGTAGTGGAAAGAGTGCTATCTTAACTGCCATTACTATTGGGTTAGGGGCAAAAGCTAGTGAAACTAATAGAGGTACCTCACTAAAGGATTTGATACGAGAAGGTTGTAATTCAGCTAAGATTGTTTTACATTTAGAAAATGGGAAATACGGTTCTTACAACGAGGGCATCTTTGGTAAAGAGATTATCATTGAGAGAACTCTGAGAAAGGATGGTGCTAACTCTTTTAGTCTTAAATCTGAGAACGGCCGTGAAATCAGTAATAAACGGAAAGAGATTCAAACTGTTATAGATTATTTTTCGGTTCCAATCAGTAATCCAATGTGCTTCTTATCTCAGGACGCAGCAAGAAGCTTTCTAACTGCAAACACTCCTCATGATAAGTATAAGCATTTTATGAAAGGTACATTGATCCAAGATATAGCAGATAGTTTAGATGCTGCTAAAGACGTTTGCAAGCATTCTCAAGAAAGTATGAACTTACATCTTGAGAATTTACAACTCTTGAGAACTGAGTACCATAACTCTAAGAAATTAGTGAAAGAATTAAATGAAACCAGCGATTTGAACTTAAAGAAGAGATTACTTCAAGGTAAATCCTTTTGGCTAGATATACGGCACAATGAAGAATCATGTGAGACTTTACAGAAGGATGTAAGCACATATGAAGAAAAAATTGTGGAGACTGAGAACAAGATTGTGGCTAAGGAAACTAAAATCCAGGAGTATGCTAACTCTAGTAACCTGTTAAGCGAAAAAATTGATCAAAAGATGGTAGAGATAAAAGAAATGGAGGAAAATTTTCAATCAATGAGGCATACACTTCGTCTTGAAAAGGATAAATTTGACATTGAAAAGGGTAACCGTGAGGAAACCCTGAACAATATCACTGAGTGCGAAACGAAGATCAGAGCTCTTGATAAAACTATACAAAAATTAGAAGATGAGTTAAGGAAAGAAACTGGTGGAGATAAAGAACAAATCAAGGATCAGTTGAAAATTTTAGAATCAACCAACGAGGAATTGAACAAGAAAATAGTTTCAATGAATTTTGAGTTAGACACTCTCCAAAACAAAGAAATAGAATTAAACAATAAGAAAAGACATGAAATTGCCAATTCAGAACAGAGTATCCGTACTCGTAGGAAAGAATTACAAGATTTGAAACAAGGAAGTAATTCATTCTTATCCAATTTTGATGACAATATGGCGAGACTGCTACAGTTAATTGAGTCGAAAAAAAGCCAATTCGAGCAAATGCCCATTGGACCTATAGGAGCATTCTTAACAGTTAAAGATGATTTTAAGAACTGGGCAAGGTCAATTCAAAGGTATCTTTCTTCTTCTTTAAGCTCTTTCGTTGTGACGAATCATAGGGATAATCAATTATTGAGATCTCTGATCAATCAATGTAGGATCAGATCAAATATTCCTATAATCACTTACAAATTTTCTGATTTTGATTATAGTAAAGGTAAGGCTAGGTGTAAATTTCCCACTGTCGTTGATGCTTTAAGTTTTCAAGATAGCCGTCTGGAAAATCTTTTAGTGGATCTGAATAAGATTGAAAAGGTTATCTTAGTTGAAAACAAGGACACCGCTCGTTCATTTTTAAAGACTAACCCACCAATGGTAGATATTGCGCTTTCATTAAGAGATCAAAAAAGTGGGTATCAGTTAAGCGGAGGGTTCAGGTTAGATACTGTAAACTACCAATACAAGATAAGATTAAAGATGGGGGCGTCGTCTGAAACTGGAACCTCTTATTTTGAAGAAGAAATTGAGCAATTGATAACTGAGGTAAAAACAAAAACCCTGAATTATAATAACCAGTTAAATGAATTAAAGAGGAACCAACAGTCGTTGAGGACAGAGGTCACTAGTATAAAAAATTCTGTTAGAGCTAATGATCGCGAAATAACGAAGTTAAAAATTAATGTAGATAAAGTAGTGGATACTGGTAGCTTGGTTTCAAAAACTGAAGAAAGGAAAAATCAACAACAAGCGATCATTGGTTTTGAAAACACGTTACATGAGCTAGATTTAAAGATAACTCAAATGGCAGAGAGTGTGGAGCCTCTTAGACAAAAGTATGGTGAGACCAAGGAATCTATAGAGAATTTGAAGCAAGAACTTCAAGATCTAAGAGATGAAAATAGAAATAAAGACTCCAGAGTTGGAAAACTTAAAGATGACATCCTATATTATAGAGAGAAGGTAAACTCATACAGAGAAAGCATAAAGAAACTGCAAGCGAATATCGAAACCTTGAATAACGGTATCAAAGAACAAATTGCGACCGCTAACTCATTCTGTACTGAAGATGAATTAGCAAGCCAAACTTTACCAAACAGCCAAGCAGAAATAAAGCAGAAACTCGAGAAAATTGCAACACAGATTATGAGAGTGGAAAAAAGAATCGGATTGACACAAACAGATATATTAGAACAATACGAAAAGAGTAAGCAAAGTTACATTGAAGGCCAACAAAAATATTCAAGTGTACATGATGCTCTGGAGCTTGTTCGTAGTTCGATAGAAAGACGTTTGCAAAATTTAGCGAGCCTGCGACATTATACTTGTCTGGAAGCAGATTTAGATTTCCGGTCTTCCTTAAAAGTCAGAAAGTTCTCTGGTAAACTTTCCTTCAACAAAGAAGACAGATCTTTGATGATGTACGTTCTAACACCTAATGACGAAAAACCACGGAATGTCGATACTTTATCAGGTGGAGAAAAATCCTTCTCTCAAATGGCTCTACTATTGGCAACATGGAAACCAATGAGGTCTAGGATAATAGCACTAGATGAGTTCGATGTTTTTATGGACCAAGTTAATAGAAAAATCGGAACTGCTCTAATCGTGAAAAAACTGAAAGACCAGGCAAGAACGCAAACCATTATAATTACTCCTCAGGATATAGGGAAAATTACCGAAATTGATAGCAGCGGAGTAAGAATCCATAAGTTAAGAGACCCTAAAAGACTGAATAACTCTAACTATTTTGGTCAGCTCAATGTTTAATTTGTGTAATCAGTTCAACGTAATCCCTACCGTTGTCAATCTCTAAATGATTTACTATACATATAGACATGAATATAGAAACGTATATGATTCAAAAGGTTGAAGTACTCAATAATCAACGACGCTACAAGTTGGGAAATCTTTCACTTCAGGAACGGGTATTTCAGGAACAAAATAAACATCACCGTTATCATCAATTCTTTCTCTATCTTTTTCACTGATCGAGTATATTTCTTTAACATTTTCTTGAAGCAATTTCATCAGATCTTTAAAACTCTTTTGAATCTGATAAGCTTGCTCCCTTTTATTTCTTCTGCATAGCCCCTCAATCAATCTAATCGCATCAGGATTTGTTTGGTTGAGTCTATCTAATAGTCTTCCAATTGATTGTATTAAATATTCTTCTTCATAAATAGTCCCCTTCTTACCACGAGCACGCTTCCTTTCGGCCCTTCTCTTGTTTTTGGCAGTTTTTCTAGATGCACCTGTTTTAGCTGTTCCGCTAGTTTTGCCAGTGTATCTTGTAAAGAATGATTCTTTAGTGGAGGTTTCGGAGGGTGCTACAGATACGTCATCGGATTGTTCAACTTCTTCACCGTAGAAAGCATACGGATCTTCTGCCTTTTTGGAACGTAATTCTCTCAACCTTTTTAATTGAGAATTGACTTGGCCTTTACAGTCGGCAAGTAGCTCTGCAATTATACCAAACCCTTCGCCTAACCCCGGATCGACAATTTTTTCCAACAATTCAGGTCTACTCTTCGTCACTGCAAGCATACAGGCTTTATCATACCTATAGGATTTGCAGTATAAGGTTATGGCAGATTCAATATCATTTAAAAATTCCATTTGCAGGTCACCGGCCTCAATGTATCTGTGTTCAAATGACAATAAGCTGACTAAGTTTTCTGCAACAGAGGTGACCTCAGTAGGAAATTTAAGCACAGCTATACTCATAGCTTCTTGCCATTTTTTTGCATGGACATAATTTGTCATTGCATTTTTGAAGTCACCTAACAGCTCATAAATGATAGCAGCATCTGAGTACTCTTGAACTGATGAAAGCTTCTGTGCAAATTGGTTGTATATCGTGTTTTGCTTGGTAACATTTAGACGGTATATAGCCAATGCTTCTTTGTGAAGATCATGTTTGTTCACATACTCAACAATTTCTTCAGATAACTCAGTATCAGCCTCTCCCATCTCTACTAAATGAGTTAAGGCCTTGTGGTAATTCTCCAAGTAATCATCAATCATGAATTTACGACGTAATGGTTCCTGTTCATGGAGAGTTTGTAAAAATGGTAAATATTCTCTTGGATCCATTTGAGATTTTTGGGCTACAAGTAAAGCTAGCTTAATATCATACAACGATATGGCAACTTTGTAGACAGCAATAACATCTTGTAAGAAGCAAAGATAGGTAATTGTTGAATCTTTTAATTCTTCGTTTTCAATTTCTGAAATTAACGTCAAAGCAGCTTCAATGTTTTTCGGGTTTTCAGAAGCGTATGCTGTAATGATTGTCTGCATGTACTTTTTCTTCAAAACTTCATCGCTACACAACACTGCTAACAAAGCTTGGCAGATCTTATTGACTTTCGATGTAGTTGGGTCAAACATCTTCTTCTTCATGTATTCTTGCATTTCTGTCAAAGCAGGCGCAGCTTTCTCGAATGAATTAAAGGCAGTGTCATTTAAAGTTTCTTTGTATTCAGCCTTTGAAACATCTTCTTCTACCAAGCATGTTAAAAATAAGTTCAAGTAATCAACCTTCTCGATTTCTTCGACAAATAGCTTCACATTATCCATGAATAATTCGGCCGCATAATCATGTAATATATCCAGGCTAATTCTATGAGTACGACATTGGATAAAAGCCTTATTGTACTTCTTTGCTAGGATGTTCTTACGAACTTCTGAAAGAACCATGATTCTTGGGTAAATTGTCTCTAGATTACCTCTAGCAGCTTGAAGTACCACTGCAGCTCTCGATGGCATTGCCGTAACAATAGTGGACCCTCTCTCAATAGCTCTCACTCTTTCATCTTCGATGTCATTTTCAGCCACAGGCAAAGGTTTAAATTCAGTTGAGTTCAAATGGACGAAATGTAAATTATGCTGCGCTGTAGTGAACAACAGTAAATCATCAGTGAGTTCCATTGAAGTTACAGCAGAGCTCAAAAGCACAGTGTTGGCATATAGTTTCCCGCTACTGGTGACACCAAAGGCAACCATTTTAGAGCTTTCATTTGGCCACTGTGCATCATGTTCATCCATTAATGTGTTATGGATACGCTTAACTCTCAAATCTCTGACAATTTCAGGAAACTTAGTCACTTGATTGGTGGAGCCCTCGCTATCTAATTGGTAGACAGACCCATCCCGTGTTTGATACACTAGTTGGTTATAGTCAAAAGAACTTCTTAAAAGAAGAGCTTTATCGAATAAATCGATGGTATTAATAACCAATGGCTGGTTCACATTTTGTACATCGATCAGTGCAATCCTTGAAAAATTATCTGAATCCAGTAAGACACCTACAATAGAATCATTTATGAAAGCCACTTGTCTCAAGGAGTCAATAGGGCTGGTGAATTCAGCTTTGGGTAAAGTAGACCTCACCTCAGGATATCCGCCTTTCCTCATATCCTCGATACTTGAAATGGAGGCAATTACTACAGATTCATTAGTGAGTGCCACATAGATTTCATTTGATAGACTACATGAAGCATCTATAATATTATTAGGAGTTTCAAAGTCTCGTAGATATTCAGGTGGTGGGACATTTGCCAAAGCTAAAGGCGTGATGTTCAAGGTTGAGCCATCTATAACCAAAGTCGTACCGTTATCAAAGGGTTCTAAAGTAGGGCCTAAATTCATCTTATAAGCAAAATCTACTACACTCAAGCCAGTTGAGCTCCCATACATGAGCGTAAAATCCTTTTCAGGGTGCCATTTAACGAACTGTACATTCGTCACCGGTATCTCTTGTTTCAAAAACCAATAATAATTTTTAGTGTGCCATAACTGAATAACATTCTCACAGACGACAGTTAAAATCTCAGAATTACAATTCCATAGGAGAGAGATGATTTTTTCATCCAATGGTAGCCTAGTGTCAAACTCGTAATGTCTCAGCCCGTTCCTTTCGAAGAAAATAACGTCTAAAGAATTTTCATCCCCCATGTGGGTCTTCCTCTGTATAGAAGCGATCTGCGAGCCTTGTGGTTTCCAAGATAATTGGTTTTGCATCCCCGTCACTGGTTCGGAAACACTATCTAATTCACCACCACGAGTGAAAACACGCAAACATCTTCTCTCGATGGTCTCTTCGTCGTTATCAGGATTCGCAACTGTGTCTATAGTGGAGATAACGAAAAATTCACAATCTCCTCTCCATGACAAAGTCACTTCCCGAGTGTCCATCGAGCATATTTCACCTGTGTCCACCATATATGGCATCGTAGGGTCTCTGAGTTCACTACCGACAAGACCTGAGGCTTTCAAACTGGCAAGAGCCTCTCTCTCGATGGCCCTCGTACCTTTACCTCTAAATTGTGTCTCTTTTTTACCCCAACCAACAGCAACATGTTTAGATTTCTTCAAATCATCTGCATTCAAAGAGTATTCGGTTATAGGTTCAAATTCTCTGTTCAAAAGGACGACATTCCGTTCTCTAGTCACCATCGCTAAAGTCTCTTCGTCATAGGACCACTCAGCCGCATCGATCCCATTGTCGATACTCCCGACAATCTCCACAGTGGTCTCGTCAATGTCATAGCTGGCAGGATTATACGTCACCAAATAGATATCACCTTGTTTCATCACAAACACTAATTGGTGCAAATCAGCGAAATGAATGAAACTCAACAGAGAGTCGTCAAACGTCTCAATATTGAATGACGCCAACGCATTCCTATCCCCATTCTTCATATACTGAACGACATCTATCTTACCCATCTCTAGGTTGCCAAGGACACAAGTAATACTATCGGAAAGCGTGTCGAACATACTGTCCAACAACTCCAATTCAACGCCATCTGCACCGTCACAACTGGGCACAAAAGTGCCTCTGTTCAAAACAGTCACGTTACGCATCCTTCACCACCACAGGATCCTCTTCAGGTTCTTTATCCGTGTCTGTTGTGGAACTTTCATTGGTGATGAGCATCGTAACTGTTGAAAAATTGTCTTTTAATAAAAAAACAGTGCGAGAAAATGGCATGCCAGTCTTGCCTCACAGCAGCGGCGGTATGGGCCAAACGCGCACAATGTGCCGGCACTCTAACCTGCTAGTCTTGTCTGTATCTCTTGCTTCAATTCAGGTAAAGCTTCTTGTTCCAACTCGTTAATCCGCACTTGGTAGAAATGGTTCGCTAGAGAAATCACCGTAGTAGGCCCCTCCAGTTGCGTCTTCTCAAACAGATCTATTATCCATGCTTTGAACCCACGTAGGGTCATTGCACTGATATCCGGTGCATATAGTCGCACCAACTTGTGTGCCTTCAGTGTGGTCAGCGTTTCATTGTCAATTGTGGGCTGAACGAGTAACTCATCCAGTGTGTGCTCGCCCTTCAACGAGAGCTCCTGTTGTCTTTCTAGCAAAGTCTGCAGCGCAATGAGATTAATGTTAGCAGGGTAGTCCATTCAATATACGAGTTAAGCTGTGGTGGGTGTCGTAGCGGTGGTTTCAGTGTGTATAGAAGATTAAATCATTATTTACCACCCATCAGTATTTTGACACCTTACCACTCTGGCAATAAGGTATCGGCTCCTAGTAAGGGAACTCTCCTGTTAGGAAAGACAGATACAATGCAGTGAGTTGTTGCGCTTCGATTTGAACTTAGGAACAGAATTTTTTTGGTATTGCCAAAATTAAACACACCCATGTATAGTACAAGATAGACCCGTGTTCACCGATTACAATGATACCGATTATATGTGTATTGCTCCGTGGTACTGTATCTGGGTGTCCGCAATTCCTTCTTGGAGTCATCATTGTCTGGCACTTCGACGTGTCGCGTTTTGCCAAAACGATTTTTACACCAAATAACTGAACCACGGTTGTTTACCTTGTGGTTCTCGCAGTCAAGTTGATGAGAAGCGCGAGTGATTACTGTGCCAGCATGGATAAATCGATTGTAAGAGGTCTCAATGACAAACTTTACGAGAAACGGAAAGCAACTGCGTTGGAATTGGAGAAATTGGTGAAACGATGCATCCAAGAGAATGATTACGAGAAAGTGGAAGCTATCATCAATGAGCTCTGTAGAGACTATGCATATGCGTTGCATCAACCCATGGCCAGGAATGCTGGATTAATGGGGCTTGCTGCCACTGCTATAGCGTTGGGAACTAATGATGTCGGAAAATACCTTCACCAGCTGTTGCCTCCAGTCCTAGCGTGTTTTGGCGACCAGAATGATCAAGTGAGATTCTATGCATGTGAGAGTTTGTACAACATTGCAAAGATTGCTAAAGGTGAGATCCTAGTCTATTTCAGCGAGGTGTTTGACGTTCTTTGCAAGATTAGTTCTGACACTGAAAACTCTGTGAGAGGTGCAGCTGAGTTACTAGATAGGTTGATCAAGGACATAGTCGCTGAGAGAGCATCTAATTACATCAGTGTAGTCAAGAACGATCCTAAGGATTTGCCGCCTTCCAGCAGTTTGGACGTGTTGAGTGGGAACGTTTATCAAGAAAATTATCAACAGACCGACAAGCTAGCATTCCAATTAGCTAAGTTTATACCTCTCTTGCAAGAAAGGATACATGCAATAAACCCGAATACTAAGATCTTCTTAGTAGATTGGTTAAAAGTGCTGTTGAGTGTACCAGATTTGGAGCTAGTGTCATATTTGCCCACGTACTTGGGAGGGTTGTTTACATTTTTAGGAGATTCTCATAAAGTGGTTAGAAATGTGACTCAAAACTTACTGGATCTTTTATTGGCAGAAGTTAATAGAATCGCAGATATTCAATCTGCTGTTAACCCTAATCAGGTGGAACAAGAAACTACCTCTTTACAGAAGGTGACCACCCCGTCACAAAGAAAGATTGACGGTACTTTGATTGCAGAAAAGAAAAGATCATATCTAATCAATGCGTTGGCAGATTTATCGGTAGAGAATATTCCGATAGGTCACGATTCAAATAGCAGTCAAGAACAAATGAACATTTCTACTGATACTGGGAAAGACGATACCATTTCAGAGGACAAGACACACGATGGTCAAGAATATAATCCTGGCCAGGATATTCTTTTGAATTTTCCAGAGATAATCAACATTTTAGTGACACATTTATCTTCAACCGAATCCACAGTCCAATTGACTTCTTTGAATTGGATCGATTCATTAATTTCAGTGGCTGCGAACGAGTTTGTACCATTTTTTCCTAAGATTCTATCTCTACTATTGAATCTCTTAAGTGACCCAAGCTCTCAAATTTATACAAAGAGCCAGCTTGTTAATAGGAAATTACTTGCTTTATGTGCAGAATATGGTACTAAAGTTATTGATGGGGGCAAATCAATTGCATACGGTTCTATGGTTAATAATTTGACATTACAGTTCTTTGACAGCAAAGTGGATACCAAGATTGCATGTCTCGATTGGTTGATCCTAATTTATAGAATGGCTCCATCAGAAATTTTAGAGCACAATGACAGTATGTTTTTGACACTATTGAAGTCACTTTCTAACAAGGATCAAAAACTGATAGAAAAGGCGCTACACTTGCTGCAATGTTTGTGTTCATCTTCAGATGATAGTTATTTGCGGACATTTTTGGAAGATTTCATAGATTTATTGAGAAGGGACTCAAAACTGTTGAAGACCAGAGCCAACTACATCTTGAGAAAGTTATGTGCAACAATCTCACCTGAAAGAGTGTTTAAAGTTGTATCTTCCGTCGTAGGTACATACACGGACCCAATCTTCATACGAATGATGATTCAGTTGTTGAGTATTAATTTGATAACTGCGCCTGAGATTGCACCTTTACGCAGAAAGCTACGGAACAGTAATGATTTACCCTTTTTCACATTCCTCTTCCAGACATGGTGCCGCAACCCTGTCTCTGTCATTTCACTTGGCTTAGTTTCAGAAAATTATGAATTGGTATACTCCGTTTTACAGAACTATGCGAACTCTGAACTCAAAATGGCAGATCTCATTCAGCTGGATGTGCTGGTACAACTATTTGAATATCCTGTTTTCACTCGTATGCGTCTGCAATTATTGGAACCGGAAGGTCATCCCTACTTGTACAAATGCCTGTATGGTATTTTAATGATTTTGCCTCAATCTAAAGCATTCACGACGCTCAGCAACAGACTGAGTAGTGTGAACATTTGGGCTTCTTCCCATGCAAGTTCGTCGACTCAAGTTTACAGAAACAGAGAAGTAGGTCATAGCAACGATTCGGACATATCAACAAGGTCCGTGTCCCAAAACAAACTTGTGCACCAAGAATTGATTGAGCACTTTAATATGGTATTGACATCGGATGCTAATATAACTGACGAAGAAATAATAAAGAACTCGGACTTCCCAGCTTTAGGTTCTTTTTTAAATAATACAGACAAGCTAAGAACTGGAAATTCTCATGAACGTGGGAACAATGACTTCAAAGATAATTCGCACATTCTGGAGGCACTATGTATGGACCCACCTGACATGAATTCGACGGTATATGGAACTACTTCTCCATACAGCACGTCTATAACTAGCTCGAATAAAGTTACTGAGAATGAATGATTTATGCAAATTAGTGAATACATATAGGTAAATAATAATCCAAAGACACTACATCTATTGTAAAAGCTGATCTCTGTAATGGGGCTGGAAGTTTAATCTCTTTACATCTTTGTTGACCTGTGCGCTTATTGCTCTTCTTTCAAGATCTTGCATGTTCTTAATGCCTTTCTTGAACTGCTTCTCCGTGATTCCGCTAGCAAGTCTTCTATCTGCTACTAAAACCGTGCTACGGCTTTCTCTAGAAACCGGTGGGCTAGGAGAGTTTTGTTTAGTGTATTTCTGTTGTGAACGGTGACTTAGCGTTGAACCGTTGTCTAACTTGACCTCTGTTATTTGGCCATCTTTATCAATGCTGGTTGACATATCAGCAAATTGCAACTTCTTGACATTCTTTTTAGCTGGCATAGACTTGATTACCGTGTCATCGTCATCAGCCAACGAAAAGTCGTAATAAGGTGAAAATAGGTCCTTTTCTTCCCAAGTTTCGTATGGCATTTTACAATGGCGCTTCGATTCCATGTGAGCCCGTATACCTTCAAGTGTCAGACCCACAAAATTGCAGCACAAACAGGAGTAATCCACAACTATAGTGTTTATAATGAAATCTAGCAACCCGGGCAAATCTTTCAAATATGTTCTTTGCGGGATGTAGAGCCCGTGTCTCCCAAACATATGTTTAATATTCCTTTCTAAATCGTGGTTATCTGCACCACAATAGATACAGACTGTGTGGCTAAATATGTTTGACTGATCGTCCTGCGTTTTCTTCTTACTTGCAGAGTCCGAGAATTCATTGCCACTGGAATAGTATTCGTCAAAGGAATCAGTCGTAAACCCGTATTCGGAAGCAGTACGTTCTTCAAAATCGGAGCCAGACTGAAGATTATTGTCGATAGCAAACTGTGAAATCTCTGAGACTTCAGAGGTTTCAGACTCTGTGATAGTGGTCACTTTACTTAGATTCGGAGCTTCACTACTATCGATTAGTTCCATTTTTATATCATCCAGGTCAATATCTTCATCCGTGGTAGAATCCTCGTAGTTCTGATATCTACGTAATCTATTCACTGGTGTCCTATGTGGTGCTTTTAGTATCGTGAATCCAAACTCATCGTATTTCTCCTTGTGCTTTTCAGTAATCTGCCATTTCTTGGCAAACTCATCGGCAGCTATCGGAGGTAGCGCTGACACTCTTCGTTTCAAATTGTATCTATGCCAATCTGTCTTCATATGGTACCTCTGTGTGTCACTAGATTTGAAATCTATTCCGCAGGAGTTGCAAGTGTATCTAACAGCTTCCATAGCTGTTGCTCTATTTTATCTTAGCACACTTTACAGACGTGAACACAAAAATATCTTCTACACAATAGCTTTCAGAAAACAATCTCTGAAATGTGGATGTGTCTTTATTATCGCAACACTAGTCTATGGTGACCTTCTAACTCATTACAAGATGCTGTGGTTCTCATTCATGCATCGACGCTTTGAAGAAGAAAGTGTTGATACTGTGTCCACGTGATATCATACCCCAGCGAGTCCGATGGTATGACAAGAAACTCTCACTAGTCTTTACTGACACCAAACTAGAGTTATTCGTAGTATACCTATGTATTGAGCGTATAAATGTGGGATATAGTATATATTATATTTAGTTGTAAGGAGTCCAAGGTAGGGAATTCTTTGGCCATACACGTCTGAATAAAGACATAGCAGCGACATCCTGGGCGGAAAGTTTCCCATCAAATGTAGCCTTGAAATAACCGTGCGTACCCAGGCTTTCTTTAATGAACCCTGACCTACCAGATTTTGTGAATAGTGGAATAGATTTGAACCATTCAACGTCTTCAGGGTTGAAGAACATGTAACGGACAGTGACAACATTTTTATGGAATCTGAAAGGATGCCCTGTAAGAATAGCTCTCTTGGCTAAGACTCTTGTATGGTCTGCATTTTCAAAGGACCCGTGGCCTACCAATTCCAATTTCTTAGGGTCCTCTGGATTACTCTTAAAGAAAATAGCTGGCGACTGCGTGAAATCAGCTGGTGCAATACACGTGGCAATGGATAAAGTATCGGGATGTAAAAATCTCTCAAACTTGTGAACATTGTTTGCACTATTTGAGGCACTAGAGAATAGTGGGTGTATTTGGTACCTTCTGATACCGTATTGTACAATGAGAGGTTGCTTAGCAGGCACGGGTTCCTCGTAATCCTCCCATCTTTGAATTGAGAAGTTAGCAACAGTGTTTTGGTGCTCGTGTGATAGTAAGCCAACTACTGCAAATAAAAATTCTTCAGGCTTTTGGATACTTGCTAGCCTATCCTTAGGAAATGCGATAAATATTTTGACGCGATCACCAGCAGTTACTTGGTTTTCACGTTGAGTTTCCTTCATTATTCTATTCCGGGTATTTTTGTAGCTCCCGATTCTCAAAAGTCTCTTCCATTCAGGTGGACAATTTGGATCCTTTTCATCCACATTCCACTGACAATTATGTAAATTCTTAAGACCTCTGTATCTCTTTAATCTTTCGACACCAGATTCCTTGGGGTGAAGTTCTATTTCGTCCGGAAATTCTCTATCTTCTTCTTCCAAAGCTCTATATTCGTTCAATTGGCGTTCTTCTTCTTCAGGAGATAAATCCATGAAATCTTCATCTTCTAGGTCGTTCTCCTCATCTTCTTCTTCGAACTCTGAAGCAGGGTTGAATATTGGAGTTTCCTCATCTAACATCATATCTTCCATATCGTTACCTTCAGTTTTGTCCTCCTGGTCATTTTCATCCACGACATCGTCAAGGTACCACTTGGCTTGGTAATCTGAAGTCCCCTTTGGGACTTTGACAGGTTTATCGGCAGTGGCCGAGTTTGGCAAATACCCATGATCATCAAATCTAGCAGATTTTAAGTTCTCGTATTCAAAATCATCTTCCTCGTAATCTGAGAATTCTTCTAAACGAAGGTCCTCAGGAGCAAGTTCATTTAAAGTTTCACGATCATCATTAGATTCAAATAAAGAAATGTGTTGATCGAAATCTAGGACATCTTCCTTTGACAGCGGCTTCTTGCGTTCAAATTTTTTCACGACTTCAATTTTGGACACTTGGAAGTCACCAAAATTAGGAAGATGGACTAGTCTATTTGCATGGAACCCAGTCCCACGTACAATACCACTGACCACTAACTCACCTAGCTCAGCATGCCCCACGTCATTGAAATCGATTTCATCTGCTACTAGGTAGCCTCTGTTATCCCTCCAAGTAACGGGTCTTGGTAACTTTTGGCATACTATTCTTAAAGCGATTAGGGCATCTGATGGTTTCTCTAGATTGTAAACACGCGTTTCATTGGGGAAAAAATGTTTGAAATAACTCTCCAACGATTGTTTCACATCCAATTGGAATTTTTCCTTTTCGTGTACTTTTGATAGATTGGACACGACGCCAAGGTATGATGAGATACCTTGTAACTCCAAAGCTCTAATGATCTGTTCTCCGAATACTTCATCCACTTCGGACGTCCCACTTAATCCAAATACCACAAAATCAGCTATCTTAGCACAATCGAGTATATTCAAGAAATTCGACATGTCTGGTACAATAACTTTCAAATTGCTCTTAAACTTAGTGATCCTGTAATTTCTAATAGACATCACGTTACCTGTTTCCTTAGAGACCGATAACTCGTTCAAATCTAAGTCTGAGGGAGCCAATAGTTTATTGATTATATCGGTACTATCCACATCTGCAGTCAATGGAATTATAGTGATTATTTTATCCGCACTGTTGGGTCCTTCAAATAACTTCCTATTCTCCAAACTCTCGAATATCTTCTTAAATCTCATTTGTTTAGCAGTATTCTTTCTTTCTAACCGTGATACACTTTTCACGGAAGGATTGTTGGCTACATCTCTCTCGACTTTACCTTTGAATTCTTTTTTTAAAGATCCTTTAGAGGAATGCCTCGATTTGAATGACTTATGCTTCTTCTTAAACGAAGACCTATGTGAATGGTTGACCATGACTCCTCTACTCTATATGACAACTTGCTTATCCTATTACTCAAGGCACAATGAACTGTTCTTGAACATCAGTGTTGAACGTCTGCAACTCTGTAGAAGCTCATCTCATCGCTTAAAAAAAAATTTTCCAGAGTAGGGCTTAAAACTAGAAATTAGGGCTTTTGATACGTACTGTAAAACATCCGTGCCTTTTATGCATTCTTTTATTTTTTTAATTATTCAAAACTAGTTGGCTCCGCTACTTACTTCTTCATCTCAGTTTCCTATTGCGGAAGCATGCAAGTTTCCCATTCCGGAAAGAAGTTTTGAAGCGGTGACCTCCTACCGCGTCTGAGCCCGTGGTGGTCTTCTGTTCAGGCCACGGTCTCAGGGCAGAGTGTCTGGGCGGAACCTGTAGGCAGAGTCTCTAGGCTGGAAAATCATGCCTTGTACCATGGAGAACGTAGGGACCGAGTGATCACCAGATCCATCGCCCCATGAGGAGTCCTGTGTATCTCTAAGGTTCAATTACAAACATAGATTGGCATTATGATAGCTTTGTTTACCGTTATTAAGGAGCTTCCCATTGAGCAATATCATAGACCTAACAAGAATATTATAAATCGTATGTACTAGATCTGACAAGGAAATGTTGTTTTACGTTGTAGATTTCACTAAGGCAGAAATGAAACAGTAGTAAAAAGGTACGACCAGTTAAGCACTCCCCCAATTCCAGCCGTGGAAATTTTAAATTGCCAGAATTTTATTGTGGATAACAACATCTTTCATGATTATTCAAAGTGGTTCGTCGAAGATACTAACAGGACTTGTCAATTGACTCTTCAAATTTTAGAATAAATATGGCTCACGAAAACGTTTGGTTCTCCCACCCAAGAAGATTCGGTAAAGGTTCCCGTCAATGTCGTGTCTGTTCTTCTCACTCTGGTTTGATCAGAAAGTACGACTTGAACATCTGTCGTCAATGTTTCAGAGAAAGAGCTAACGACATCGGTTTCCACAAATTCAGATAATCTCATAAGCAGAACGCATGTACCAGCATTATTTTGTACCACGTAGCTCATGGTAGTTGTTTTTTTACTTCATTCTTTATAAGTTCAATCTCATAACATGGTCTCCTTGTACTTTTTACATCATATAATTTACATAGATTAGAATTAATAATTTCACTTAGCTAATGGCAAGATATATTCTTACCTGTCTTAAAGTTACACCACTAAGGGTTGTATACGGTTTGGATTAAGGCCCTCAAATGACTATCCAGATTTTTTCGGAACAATTACAAGTCCTCCTGGACCCGAGCATCTTGCACTACCTTTGTTCTTGCCTTAAAAAAATTTTTCAAAAATTGTATATAAAGGCTGCGATAAGATGATTTTACTGCTCATCACTTTACTTTGCAGTCTTTTCGATTAATTTCCAGTTTTTAAAGAAACCGAATCAATTAACAACGGAAGCATGCCACAGTTAGCTTATCTGTCTTCAAACAGTAGCCAATTGCCAGTGTTTCAATCTATGAATTGAAATACAAGTTTCCCAGAATAAAAATTTTATATTCTTGACAGGATAGGAAGTTCGTTTTCTTTTTGATTCTTTTGTCGGAAATATATGGCAATTGAATTTTAGTTCTCGAATGTCGAAGAGTGTCAACATTTTCTTTTTACTTCTTACTTTTCTTTCCCACCTCGGCGGTGGTTTTCTTGCTTAATAGTAACGCTCGGTAAGGGTTTGCTAAGTCTTGTCACTACATAATTATAAATGTGCTACTTCGAATTTTTTCACTGGTTGACGAACCGGTGCCAAGAATAATTTTGATTTGAAGTCGCCGACGTCAGTGATCAACTTGCCCGTTGGATAGATCACGGTATCCAATTTTGATTCATTGATTTCACGGTTTTCCACAGCAGATTTCAAGTGGACAACCAGTTTCGTGGCGTCGGGAGACATGATGTACTTTTCATAAAACTCAATCATTTGTTCTTTCGTCAAAGACTCCACCAGCTGTGCTTTCTTTTGCCTTTGTTGGAAATTGTAGTCACCCAAGTAGATAGAGGAAGTGTACCGAGAGCTCTCTTCGTGCATGTTCTTGTATTTTTGCAACAGTGTCTTACATAAGGCATTCTTATGCTTTGTAAAATCTGCTTCTGACATTGTGTTTAAAGTCTCGCCGAATTTCTTGTAAAAAGTATCGATCCTCCACTCTAAGTATGGAGTGGTGTGCTCCGATTGAACTAGGATACGTATGTTACAAGTACCATAGTTTTCCAAGCTGGAGCTGAAAACGACGTAACCCAATTGTTCTTGGGTTCTCAAAGTGTCAAAACAAGGCTCATGGATCATTTGAGCAAATAATCCACTCATAGCATTAATTTCTTCATTATAGATCTCCAATTGAGTAACGTGTTGAATGCAGGAATTCAAATTCTTCTCGTCACTCAACGTGGTCTCGTACCTGAAAGTCTGCCCAGTTGGTAAAACGTACGATCTTAATCTTGCATTATTCCGTTGTGGATTGCTTATTAAAGTTGGAGATACCGAGTTAATCAAAGTTTCTACTTCCATAGCTTCGGCGTTACTTATATTCCCATGGACTAATGTGTCGTAACTCAACTCCTCATAGAGAGTAGGGATAAATGCTAGCAAATGGTCGTAGGTGATCTCTTTGGCCACCGCTAACTTTTCAGAAGTAAACCAAGCATTGTGGTTGGTTAAAGCTTGGTAATGGGAAGTTATTTGAGAGTAAGGCACCTCATATTGCATGTTCTTCAGATGTTGAATAGTCTTATCCTTGAAAATCTCGAATCTGTCTTCCTTGGGCTTGAATTCCTTAATGCCTTGTAGAAACCTAATCAAAAGTACAACCAGTTTATCGTTAAACCCACTGAATGTCAAATCTAGACCTTGAGCAGTCTTGACAAAGGATACATGCAAGCTGGCACACGCAGCGTCGTATTGCAGATCCTTCAAAGAGTCATTGACTAATTGAACATATATATTTGTCAAAACTCCATTAGTCAAGCTGGAATGAGAGTGAGGTAGCTTTAAGCAAAGATACAAATACCCTCTTGGTTGCCAGAATCTGTCATCCTTTTTGTACCACAACTTTCCCTTTTCATTAGCTGATAGTAGTAATGGCTCTTCTAAAGGTGCCTTTTCAGTAGCAGGCTTGCTGACATTGAAATTTGTAGCTACAAATTCATTTGGTCTTGGTAAAATTAGTTCAGCATTCAAGCCCGGGTTCTTAATTGAATCTAACAAATTTTGAGGGTAATCAATAATCTTGTAGTTCGTACCATACCATTTTTCAGCTTCGTTGGTCTCCACATCTCTGGAGATCAAAGTAACTCTAGAGTTTTCAGGTGTAAACCCGGAAAGATACTTTGTAACTAGGTCTGGTTCATTCTTAGTGAAGAGTTTTGTAGCTAATATTCTCTCGACAGGAATGTATTCTTTCTCTAATTCTTTTGCTAAAGATGATACAGTATTTGAAGCACTCCCCTTCTGTTTGAACTTAAACTGAGCATTAGCAATACTTTCTAATTCGAAATAGATCCAGTCTTGAGGTAAATGTTTCTTCAACATTTCAATGTACTGGAATATATGAACAATAACTTGCTCGTAGTTCAAATACCCTTTCTCTGTTAAATCAATGTTAACATCAAAGAATGCGTTACCATCTGAGATCGTGTGGCCCCCTGCAGATAGTTCATTGGCCCACCCCTTTGTCTTCAATAATGCTAACAAGGACCCAGACCCTTCATGACCTAGCAAGTGGCTTAGGATGTGAGAAGGTTTAGACTCCCAGGATTTTTCAGTGTCAAGAACATTGAAGGAGATTTCTAACTTCCTCAAATCCTTCACTGGTTTGACATAAATGATTTTTTGTAGAAAATCCTTCGTTAAAATCTTGGACTCATATTCAGGTAATGATCTATTAGTCGTTTTCACATCTTTGAAAAAATCGTTAGCCCACTCCGATAAAGTGTCCAGGTCTTCTCTTCCAATGATACAAAGTTTCATTAGATTGGCAGAGTACGCTTTATTATAAAACTTCAATAGCTCATCTCTGATGTTTAAGCCCTTTGACGATGGAATTTCACCTAGTGTAGCCAGATTACCTGTAGAAAATTTGTGATAAGGGTGGTCCTTGTTAGTCAACGATTTATCTAACTGGTAAGTTCTCCATAAATCGTTTTGTAAATTTTTTTTGTTTTCACTGTCGACAGCGTTTATCTCCTTTGAAGTGGACTCTTCGTTAAACAAAGGACAAGTGAAGAACCCAGAAAATCTATCTAGAGCTCCCTTCAAGTGCTCAAAATTTATTTCGAAAAAATAATTGGTATTCTGAGCTCCCGTGTAAGCGTTGGAAGATCCTCCATTCTTGCTCAGGTAACTTGAGTATTCATTTTCATTAGGAAATTTCTCCGACCCCATAAATAACAGGTGTTCACAGAAGTGAGCTAATCCCGGCAGCTCTTCAGGGTCCTCGAAGGAGCCAATATTAACATCCAATGCAGCAGCAGCTTTATCCGTAGTAGGGTCATGGATTAATAAAGCTTTTAACCCGTTGTTCAATTCGATATAACGGTACGACCTCTCGTCCAGGTCAGGCTTGATAAAATTCGTTTGTAATGTCTTATAAGCTTTTGTCATTATAAACCTTGACTGTAGTGTAATTTTAGATCTTGTATTAATGAGCGAGCCTGTCTTCCAAATTAGCTTATTGAACCCAAGACTCATCAAACAGCTGAAAATCCAAAGTCTCACTATTAAATAGAGAATCTTTTTGGTAACTTTCTTGCAAGCAATTGAGCGTAACCATTGTGTGACTGAGGAGGTAACTAGTGTGTTAAAGTAAATTCCTATAGTTTTTTCCTATTTTATTCGGTAAAACGGTATTACAGAGAAACAATACTACATGGCTGTTAAAGAGAGCTTACTTGAGAGCAGTTACTCTCATTTGTTTGGTATTACTTGGTGCAGAAATGGCTAGAATGACAGGGTATGGACCTACTTCCTTCGCGGTAGTAGTTGCGGTCAGTATGTACATGGGGATGAGTTTTTTCCAACCCATCATTGTGGAACAATTACGGAAAGATGGGAACCTACGTAACGATATGGCATTCCCTGCTTTCAATAACGATGATATTGCTAAGAGTGATGAGGGGGGAGCTTCAGATTCAGGGAAATAGACGGTGCGCCATGGACCCTGCAGGAGGATTGGCTCTTTGCAATTGACGCTCGGCTCTTTGCACTTGACGCTCAGCTCTTTGCACTTGACACTAGCTCTTTGAAATCAGTGCCCAATTTTAAGTTATTTGATCAGTGAAAAAAAGGCTGGAGGTAGCCTTGGCACCTCTCAACCAGTGCACCAAGATTTTTACCGCACTGCCAAGATGGTTTAGTGCCAGGAATTCTCAAGCTATTTAGGGTACAGCACTGGAGCTTCCTCTACATGCCTGAATCTTTGGCAGAAAGCTACCAAGGGCACGCCAGGCTCACAGCACCCCAGGCTCACAGCACCCCAGGCTCGCAATACCGAGGGCTCACGCTGGCACGTGCGCGGTTCCCGGCACGTGACGTATAGCGTTACCCGCACATCGATCATCACGTGGTGTCTGTTACCCGCACTCTGTAAATAGATCATGTGACGTGTGTGTATGTATCCCCCTGTACGAAAAATAGTTTCTTTTGTTTTGGAATTTTGCTCGAACGGTCTATAAATAAATATTTGCAACATTGTAACAAGTTCTTTGATCCTGAAGTGATATTACAACTGATTTGTGTCACTAGTAGGTTACCTTACAGATCGTCAACGAGCTAGTCCCATTCGTTTTATTAGTCCCTTTGTTTGTATCATCAGTTATGCGTTTTTCTGTTTTAGTGTCCGGTGCTTTGTCTGCTGCTTTTCTAACTTCTGGTGTCCTGGCTACTCCTCCTGCCTGTTTGCTAGCTTGTGTTGCTGAAGTCGGCAAATCGTCTTCTTCCTGTACCACTTTGAACAACGTTGCTTGTTTCTGTGAGAACGAGAACACCAATGTCAAGAACTGTTTGGACTCCAAGTGTCCAAACAACGAGGCCGATGCTGCTTACACCGCTTTCAAGAGTTCTTGTTCGGAACAAAACGTCTCGTTAGGTGACAACAACTCCACTTCTTCTTCTTCGTCTGCGTCATCTTCCTCGACAAGTTCTTCCTCGAGCTCCGTGCCATCTTCTTCCGCTTCTGCAAACACCACTGTTTCGCACTCTGCTTCCTCGAGCTCTGTTGTCTCCAGCTCTGTTGTCTCCAGCTCTGCTGTCTCCAGCTCTGCTGCCTCGCACTCTGCTTCTTCAAGTTCCGAGTCTAAGGTCGAAGCTTCCAGCTCTGCCTCTCACTCAGCTTCCAGCTCTGCCTCTCACTCAGCTTCCAGCTCTGCCTCGCACGCAGCTTCCACTACAAGCTCCAGCCATGTCGTCCAAGAGACTACCGCTTCCAGCTCCTCTTTGGTCACTATCCATTCCGGTGCTGCTAACTACTTACAAGCCAGTGGTTCTTTTGTCGCTCTAGTGGCTGCTGTTTTCTTATTGTAAGCACATCCTTTCTGTGGGCGGTATTAACGTTTTTATCTGGTACGGTTAGTCTTCTTTATTATTTTTATTAGTTCCAACTCGTTCGACCAAAAGTTGAATATATATACACATATATGATATTTAGAACTTGTTAGTCGCGGCATTCTTACATAGGCGTTTATTCAAGTCGCTTTCTTAGCTTATTACTGTTCCGTATCTACAATCTTCAGGTTGCTAAGGGTTACGAATATTATTATTTTACTGCCAGTTATATATAGCTCTTGTATTATTCGATATATACTGGTGGTTCCACATATCTTGGTAAGAAATCCGGCACTTCCACGACTTTAGGTTTCTTCCTCGCTTCGCAGTAAACCTGCGAGTCATCGATCAGTACCTCTATATGTCTTGCTGCATTGGCGACTTTCCAATCGACTATTAGCTGGAACGCAAAGACTCTCTTAATGGAACAAGTCTTGAAGCTGTAAAGTCGGTTCCCACGATGTATATAGTCTTCTTCATTGAAAAGTAATTTCTTCAATAGTGGATGGTTCCACAATTTTAATTCACATTCGTAAAGTTGCGAGAATCCGTCTGTATTGGTATCATTATTCACAGGGGTAGCTTCGTTGATATCAAATATTCTTTCAAAATGCTCATGCAAGTCCATTTCAATTAACCTCAGAGAAGATACGTTATCGTTCGACACTCTTTGCGATAAATACGAAGCGTTCTCTAAAAGGTTCAATTGAACTTTTAAAGGTTCCATTTTCAATTTCCGTAGCTCACTTATTGGCCCACGGAACATAAGGAATAATGCATCAAATTTTTTAGAACCTTTACTGAACAGAGGATCCAACCTGTATACTCCTTTAAATCCATTGTTTGCGCATCGGGCTTCCATCCAAATCTGGCTCCCATTTATCGGCAGGGCTAGTTTCAAGGTCGAGGTAAATACCCTCGCCCGGCAAGTTGTAGAATCGGATCTTGAAACTGGCGTGACGGTGCTATGAGTTAAGTGTGGTGTACCACTTTGATTGGTGAGATTAGATGTAGGCAAAGATGTAGATGATGACCCAGCTGATAGGTTAGGTGAGTGTATGGGGTTTTGCATAATAGTTCCGGCTGAGGTCCTTATGGCAGCGGCAGAATTCTTATCTCCAGACATCGCTAATAGAACGCCTCTGGAAGGTTTGACCCGAACATTGGAATTTGGGAGGACAAATTCATCGCCTATTATAGTCGTATTGTTATTAAGCCCATTAGCAATCTCACCAGAGTAAAATTCGTCCCCCACATTTCCCCCAGATGGAACCTCTCTTGAAGAGTCACTTTTCGTAGGGTATGTTAATTCCTTCACTCGAGGAATGAACTCGATTAATTGGGTTTCTCTTATGATACGATCCATGGGCTTGAACCAAACTAAGGGTTTCCCTAAATCTACTAACACTTGTACCATATAGGTTATCTTCCCTTGAGAGTAGTAGTAAAGATCCAGGTTATCAATCTTATTCAGTTCCTTCCATTTGATATTAAAGCTGGGAGGCAAATGAACATCTTTTTTCTTTAAGTAACCATAGGTATCCTTCGAGTGTCCTTGTAAGCAAGATGGTCGCTTCCCCTTCAGCCGCTCAAACTGAAAGTTGTAAGTATACTCTCCGGGGCTAATCTTAAAGGGTTTAGACTCACCTTCGATAGCATTCCATACATTGTCGGGCGGAAAGACTCTTTCTTCTAAAGCTATTATTGGATGGATGGACCGATTATCCTGTGCGGGGACTAAAAACCCGCCTTGTGGCGCTACGCTATCCTCGATTTTTGTTGTCGTTTCAGTGAACCCACGCAAATGAACTGCTATTTTTTTCACTGGAGCAGGTTTGGTTAAGGATAGAGTAATTACACCTGATATCATATCATTGCTGCTATAATATTTATCATTTATCGGCGGATTGAGTTTCAGTTTCACTTCTGTCTTTGGCGCCATCGAGTCTAAGACCTGTTGTGTTTATTCCCCTTTCCTTAACGTTGCGTGATCTAAGAAAGTATTCTCAATACCTTTTCTAAATTTGAGTTTATGGCCTTGCGATGCCTTTATGAAGAGGTTGATCCGTTTAGAAATCGATGCTAGAATGATACAATATGGTAACCCCTAGCTTGCTTTAAACAGTATGCACAAAGAAATAATAAAGTCCTGAGCGGATCTATTTGGATTTCTTATAAACTGGGTGATGGTCAGTATTCAAAGTTATAAAACCTTACTTTGGTTACGAAAAGAGAAGTAAGCCTGTTGGTATCGTTACTTTTTTTGCTCCATTTAAAATACCCGAACCCGAACAATCCGATTTAGTGAGAAAAAAGCGTATGAGACTGAAACACATACATGATTCGAACTTAATTTTTTTTATCAGGGTATTTCCGTGCGGGATGAATCAATTCGTCATATATTGTGCCCCAACTTTCATTGACTGAAAAACACAGGTTAATAATAATTAAAAAAAAAAAACGAGTTAGAGCCACTGGACAGTACAAAAAATGACTTAAGGCAAGCAGATTTTTGGGACATGTTTGGCCATTCAATTAGTCGGATTTGTAGCAAGCGGTCCTTCAGCTCTGTCAATGGCCAGCTTTTTTTCTTCCAGAAATTCTTCCAACCGATAATTGATGCCACAGAGAAAAAAGAGCATGTTGTTACAAACTTGACTACACCAATTGGGCTGAGAACCCCTCCAACCGCGGACACCAAATACTCCTACGGTAACTCTTTCAAGGACCTGTTTGATGAAGAAAAAACCGCCAAGAGGACCAAAGAGCTGTCTGCAGAATATAGTAAATCTGGGATGTATGAAATGTATACATACCAAAAGACGAAGGGTAAATTATTCTATTCACCTGATTCATGTTGGCCCTCCAACAAAGCTTTGTTCTTCCCACATTTGGTTGGGAAGCCAATAACGAAACACGGGAAAGCAGCCCCAATTGAAGCATCTTTGAAGAATAAAATATCATTAGTGCGTATGTTTGGTAACAAAGAGGCAGAAAACTTGTCCTTACAATACTTCCCGAACGAGGATCTTGATAAGTGGCAAACCCAAAATACACAATGCATCGATATTAACTGGGTAGATAGCTCTATAAAATCGCTCGTAGCGCTGTTGTCTCTAAGTACTCTACGGTCAAATATCCCTCAGGAACGTCATAGCAAGCATTTCATTGTCGACAGGAATCAACTACCATACTCTATGAGAGAGAACCTACAAATCAACAACCTGTTCACTGACTACCTGTTGCTAGTCGACCCACAACTACGCATCAGATGGATGGCAAGCGGCGGCGCCTCTGCCGAGGAACGAAGCCTGCTATGGAAGTGCATAAAAGAATTGCAAAAGGAGTTTCAACTAGAATAAAAGTGGTGAGAACAGATGTAAATATGCGCTGCTTTTATATGTTTTTTTGTTCGGCGGCTAAGTTTGATATTCAAGAGGAAACACTTTTTTTGTAAACACAACGGTGTGTAGGTGTGTTTGTTAACATATATACAGCAGTAGCTGTGTTTATTTGGCACCCTATTGCAATAAGGATAGCCTGTCTAGTTGTTGTGTCCCGTCTCTTAGAGGGAATAGTAAGCTGTTTCGCCTTTTTGAAAATGTCTCAATATATATTCGATCAACCGTTTGTTTACTGTGGTGTTTGCCACCAGCGATCTTCTTTGGAAGATCCATTGAGCTTGACTTCTTGCGCTCATATACTATGCTCGAACCATTTGAATAGTGGTGCCAGGAAAAAATGCTCCATTTGCAATGCCAATGATATCTCTGTCATAAAATTAAATGCAAATAAACCTTTACCTGCAGATGTTAAGTGGTATTTTGAACCGCTGCCGGAACTATTGGAGACTGTGTATACGGTGTCTAAATTCCAAACCAACGGTTTATTGAATCAGGTCCAGTATTATCAAACACACTGTGTTAAATTGAGAGAAAAAGTGGCTCGACAACAACAGTTGTTGTATCAGGCTAAACAAGAATTGGATACGATTCCAAAGTTAAAGAGTAAGATTCGAGAGTTGGAATTACAGAAAAGGGAAAGGCACGTCTCTAGAGCTAGTTCTTCGTCTGTATCCTCCTTTTTCGGGTCTTATAGAGATAAAGAGAATAAGAACAGAGTATTGACATACACGGGGCAAAATAGTAATGGACCACCACCCACAGTGGATTTAACACTGGATGACGAAGATGATGACTCCAATTTTTTATCGAAGTTGAAACAAAATTCCAAGTCTTTGAACAATCAAAGCCATACAATTGCTTCCAACTCCTCTCCCTCTACTATTTTTCCCAAGGTATTAGATAATGTATTTGATCAACAAGGGTCAAGAAACAATTCTGTTGGTGTCATAGCGGAATCTACTATGGTAGATAAATACCTGTTTACACCTTTAAACTCTAGAACTGGGAACGACAGAGCCGGGTCACAAGCTGGATCTCAGCACGTATCAGGTTCGTTTAACAGCGACATTATGTCGTCAAGACTTTTCCCCGGAACTATTCATGAATCAAACGGGTTTTCCAAATTGACAGAATATTCGCTTTCAACGCCCAAGAAACCTATGACCATAGATGCAACGTTGTTACCTGCGGCTGTTGAACCTAGGTTCCCAGGTCCATTAGCAAATTTGAAACTGTTGAAAAGGAATAATACAATTGACCCTAAGGGGAGTGTCTCATCCAAACCCAGTAAAGCGACACCAAAGCAGAGCCATTTACCGTTTGGGAGGAGAAGCCACACTTCGCAAATGAGTGTCACTAAACCAACCAACTCCACAGTCAGTAAATTTAAGAAAATTAAATGAAACAACGGGCTTATGACACAAGTTGAATCCCATAAAAGCATTCTTGTCACAATATATGTATATATATATATGTGTGTACGTTATTTAACTTTATACAATCCAATGTTAATTACCATCAACGTAGACATATAAAAAGGGAACTCTTATTTTTTTGTTCTCATTAATATTAATTTCCATCTGCTCCAAATCAACGTTTACATTAATCTTGAAAGGAGACTTGATCTCGAATATATGTTCTCTGCACTTTGCACTTATTACCAAACGTAGTAACGTGACTTGTTTAAATATTACCTGCCTTCCATTGTTGGACAAAGATGGCAATGAATGTCACACAGAAGCCGACACCTAAGAAGCCAAAATGAACCACAGCATAAGGAATCTTCCTGTTGTGTACTTTAAATGGCAAATTGGAATAAACACCTTCTTTGAAATGGACTGGGTTTCTTAAAGTTGAGCTAAAAGCTCTTTTGGTCGAAAGCCTTACAAGTTGTCTACTAAACATCCTAATAATTGTGAATAACTGATAGTCGCTAGCAGGGAATAATCCAAGTTTAGGAACACTGAAGTGTAGTAATAGTGCTACTATCGGTCTTTTCCATTAAAACTTATTAAAAATCATTACGGAGCGAAGCCATAATGAAAGTTCATTGGTTCAAAAAAAAAAAACGTGTGCCGTGGTCACCCGGATAAATATCACGTGTACTCCAGTCCCGCCTGTCACAGGCGCCCGCCAGGGAACCATGTTTGATTATGTTGCCCCGGCACCGTTGAGCAGTCTATTACTGTTTGTTAGTCCATCTGCAACTATGGTGAACCTCTTGGAGATTCCCTTGTCTTGTAGTTTTTTTTGTAGGAATTTTAATGTGGCAATCTCACCCATTGTGATACCACCAAGGAAGACGATAATAGTCTTGTCGTAGGATTGGTCGTTTCGTCTCTTGGCGTGTGACGGCAGCCGCTTCAACAGTTGCGGGGTGATCCACTTGTCCTCTCTGGCGATTGACTGGTCCCCCCAAATCTGTTCAAATAATGAAGCTGTTTTCGCAAGACTTGGTTCTCTTGATAACTGAAACGGTTGTTGTGAGGAGGAATGCTTGCGTAGCTCTCCTCTATTGTATAGCAATTCTATCAGCCTTGTCGTAATGGGAACTACGCCACCGTATGCGAAACTGGCATCCTGTGGCATGGGAGGCTCTTTGGCTGGGGTTTTTTGATCGGGAACCTCATCGTTAACTATAGTGTTTAACCAATTAGAGATAGTCGTATAATCCTTCTTGAAAATTGGATGCGGGAGCTGCGATGTGGTTTGGCTCTTGGATGTGATTAGACCATCCCATGACAGTTTCTGTAATTCAAAAAGGATCTCAATCCCATGGGTATCTATCATCTCTTTCTTTAATAATTCAAAATCTTTATCTCTAATCGAATGTCTACAAAGCGAATAAAGCGCAATCAATTTTAACAAGATAGGCTTTGACACCTCGTTTTCGTAGATTAGATCAACTATCTTAGTAGTGATGACATTTGCGCTGAGGTACCCACTTAAAATGTCTTGCTCTAACTCTAAGATCTCACTAAATTGTAAACTGTTGTTGCGCTCGACCATTTCCATGACATTGGAAGACAACGTGGTGTTTATTTTCAAATCATTCTGTTGTTTTTGTAATTCACCTAAGGATTCCACAAATTTCTTGATCTCAGTCACGGTTTCAGCTTCATGCCTTGCATCATATTTTTTTTGCAAGACTTTGGCCAGCTCATTCAATTTAAACCCAACGCCTCCAAAATTTAGGAATTTTAGATCATTCCAGATCTCGTCGTTCAAATAATCTAACGGAATTTCCTCTTTTTTCCCAGACGCATCTTGGTAACTCAGTTTGTTCCCGCCAACAAAATCGCCAAATTCATAAAGGTCGTCAAGGACACCAATGTATGTTAACTGAGTCAATAGGGGAGTTATTGGATCAATGCCTCTCTCTATAACTATTAAATCAGTTTTCAAACTTGTATTGTATTTATTATCGTACAATGCATTCTGAATAAACTTTTCCTCATAATCCTCTGCACTGGTTATCCTATCACGTAGAAGTTTTACCAGTTGGTGGGATGTGGCACCAAACGATACTGAACTAGTGAATGTTGTCTTGGTCTCCTTCACTAAAGAACATAGTGCCTCGACTAAATTATTCACCAAGATGCTTCTTGTCCCGTTTAATAAATTCTGATCTCTGGGGTAATACAAGCTCTCGCCGTCCTCGTTGTACAACGTGTGACACAGTAGTACGTTATCATCGTACTCGGGAAAAGGCAGTGTGTTCCATTTGAAGACTTTACTTGGGATAGGTTTCACCAAATTTATCTCAGATGTGATGAAGTGAGGCATATGGTCTTGACCTCGGTTTGGCGACGACAGTTCAAAGCTTGGGAAAATAATATTCAGTTGAGCGAAGGGTATCGCTTTAATTACGCTTTTGAATACAGTAGGTATCTTCATATCTGTCTGTACATCCATCAGGAAGACAATATCCGATTCGGCACCCATCGTCGCCTGCACATGTATTAATTCTTTTTCAATTTGATCATCCAATACCAGTATTCTTCGTACTGGAGTCACTTCTGTTAACTTGGAAAATGTGTATAATTTGCTTAAGTATTTCAACAGCGTAGGTTGAGCCACTAGGGTCAATTCTTTAGCGTTAGATATCTCGTTCAGTAAAGATACCAGATGTTTGGAGGTAACATCCTTGAATTTTCTGGTATTCCAAGTAGGATCCATTGGATGAGGTGAACGATATGAACCTGCAAGAAACACTTGTCCCTCTTTCTTGGTACTGCGATGTTAAATCTTGTATTTCGCTACATGTAAATACGTTCTATAAAATTACTGATTGTATAATTAAATGTCAATTGAATTATCACGAAATAAAGATTGAGGCAAAGACTTGTAATTCTGCAGTGCAAAAAGATGGATATCAGAAATCATGCTGATATGCCACTCCTTGAAGCGAAGCCTTTGTAATATTCTAACATTGCAGGTGTAATCCCTTTTGAAATTGAAGATAAAGCTTTCTCGAAATGTGATGAGTTAACTTCTGTGGTATTTAAATCCTCCATTATAGCGGCTAATCCAGCTTCTTGACATAAAAGGACTACCTCAGCGCCTGAGCAACCATCAGTACTCAAGGCAAGACTTTCCAAATCCACACCAGTATTTTCTATGGAGAATTTCTTGGTACAATTTTTCAATATTTGTAATCTTGCATCGTAATCAGGAGGGCCAACGTATATATGTCTGTCCAATCTTCCTGGTCTTAATAAAGCAGCGTCTATCTCATCTGGTCTATTTGTTGCAGCCACTATCACTACTCCATTTAACTCTTCGACACCATCGATTTCATTCAAAAGCGATGTTAGCACATGGCTGGCTGCGGAGGTAGAACTACCAGAGTCTCTGTCAGGGGAAAGAGCATCGATCTCATCGAAAAAGATGATACTTGGTGATGCTGCCCTAGCCTTCCTGAAAATCTCTCTTATAGCTCTTTCAGATTCACCAACGTACTTATTGAAGATTTCAGGGCCTTTCACTGCTAAGAAATTCACACCAGATTCAGTTGCAAGAGCCTTCGCGGTTAAGGTCTTGGAACAACCTGGTGGTCCATATAGTAGCACACCCTTTGGAGAGTTGACTCCCAATCTAGAAAAGGTTTCAGACGCTTCTAAGGGTAATTGAATCATTTCTTTCATTTTACGTTTCAATTCCTCTTGGCCTCCAATGTCAGACCAATACACTTTAGGCATTTCTAGAAAGATTTCTCTCATAGCACTGGGCCTAATCTCCATTAGTGCTAACTCAACGTCATGTAATGTCACTTTCAAGTTCTCTTTTTCTTCGTAAACACCTTTAGATATTCCTCTTTGTATAGTCTTCATAACCGATTCACGGCACAAAGCAGAAAGATCAGCACCTACGTAACCATGGGTCTTTGAAGCAACCATTTTAATATCTTCTTCAGACAATTCATGTTTCTTGGTCGACATCTTTTCAAACTGTTTCGATAATATGTCAAACCTGCCATTAACATCTGGGATACCGATTTCAATCTCTTGGTCAAACCGACCTGGTCTACGTAACGCAGGGTCGATAGAATTTGGTCTGTTGGTCGCAGCAATAACCACTACTCGTCCCGAGGCGCCTAACCCATCCAGCAGTGTCAATAGGGTTGAAACCACACGCCCTTCCGCTTCACCAGAATCGTCATTGGATCTATTTGGTGCAATTGCGTCTAATTCATCTATAAATATTATGGCAGGTTGGAATTTCTGGGCTTCAGCAAATATCTCTCTGATAGTGGCCTCTGTTTCACCAAGATATTTCGATACGATTGCTGGGCCGTTTATGGTAAGAATGTGTGCATCTGTTGAGTTGGCTACACATCGTAATAGCATTGTTTTACCGGTCCCTGAAGAACCATGTAGTAATATACCACGAGGAGGACTGATTCCGAAATCACTAAATAACGTGGGATTGTAAAGAGGTAGGTTCACAGTCCTTTGAAGACTTTCTATTTCCTTCATTAACCCTCCAACAGAATTGAATAAAATCTTCTCCGGAGAAATATAGTCACTGCACATTCTACCACTGTTTTCCAATATTATTTTACTCGAGTTTTTTTTAAATATCACTGGTGGGGATAAGAACCAATTATCTTGTTCAGATACATTGGCGGTACTCTTCAATTTCAATTTATTAATGTCTGGGATGCTGTCATCCTTCACATCAGTTATTAATATATCAATTTTCTCAGCACTACCTGATTCAATATCTTTAAATATCATTCCAGGCATTAGGATCCCAGCATCATTAAGTACTTTATCAAGGAACTTCGTGTCCTCTCTGTTAAACGTTGTTGGCTCTTTCAAAATATTGATATGAATAGTGGAAGCATACGGTGGCTGGAAGGACGCTTTTTTCAGTTCCAACCTATCACCAAGTAATATATTGGCAACAGCTCTTATAGGAGACGATATCATTATTACGTTAAGTGGATGATTTTCTTCATTACCAGCTTTAGCCATCAGAATTATTGGTGGACCTCCATTTTTAGAAATTTTGCACATACTACCATTGGATATCTCTAGTGCTTGCAAAATGTTTGGAGATACCAGGACTACACTAGTAGATATATAGTCATTCTGATTAGACAATGGACGAGTGATGAATTCGGTGGGAATCTTTAGTTTTGTGCTCTTGCCTGATTCTGAATCTTTGTTAGATGAACCAGATTTTTTAGAGCTAGTACTAGATTTAGGAGCCATCGTTATATATAATGTACCAGCAGCTCGTCTTTGTCGTTGTCCTCAAGATTGGATTGTGTGAGATAATTAAAAAGTTACATCTCATCGCAAACTGTTTTTTTTTTCATTTCAAATGCTTTGGAGGTCCAAAATAATAAAAAACAAAAATATCCAGGACAGATGGCATTGGTATTTGCTGAACCCGTGGGTCACATATACAATACTTATAAGTATAAACTAGCAGCAAACACAATGTCTCTCTTAATTAGTTCTTGAGCTCTTGACATCTTCATGTGCAACGTTGTATTCCCAATGATCACTGAAGCCGTCTTCACTTCTCTACAGATTTCGTCTAACCAAGTTATCACCCTAACAACTGTTCCTTCCGCTTCGGGACTGATTTCCATGATTTCTTTGAAAGACATCCCTCTTGCCCATTCGTACACCACATTCATCATTGCAAATCTTTTCTTTTCCAAGAATTCTGCTTCTTCTTGTGTCAATGGCACTTGATGTGTTTCATAGATGTTTAACATGTTTTGATAAATCTCTTGGATTCTTTCCTTCCCTCTGACAAGTCTGGGCGTTGTGATAGGTGGCTCTTCTTCTCTTGTTCTCCCTTCATAAACAAAGACTGATAGCAATGCTACTATCTCTTCTGGCTCAAAATCACCTAAGAAATTATCTAATATTAATTCTGTTAGAACCAATTCATACCCTGAATTAATCTCAGAGGCGACTCTCCCCTTTAGTAGTACGTTATGGTTGTGGTCAATGAAGTCAGACGACTTCAAGACTGCTAATCTACGTTCGTAGTCTGGTAGTAGGTTTAAGTTTTCGTCAGACATTAAATGGTAAAGACCTTTAATTTCTCTTTCAATATCAGATTTCTCATACACTGGCACAAAATGTTCATATAGATCAGGGCACTTCAAGGCATTATTTACTGCAATCAGCTTCTTAATGTTGTCCCGCTCCATCAGCGTTTGATGCAATTTTAAAGTCCCTTTCCCCTCTTCTCTAGTCTCCTTTAACTTCAAAGAGCTTTTAAAGACAAGTTTTACTTCTTTCTCAAATAGGTTCATGGCATCTTCTTCTCCTTGCATTATAGAACTTAATGAGACTTTCAAGGAGTAAGCGGTTATGTATTCAATTGAAGTTAGCGGGATAGTCTCCATCTGGTAATGATCTACAGCGGTAAAAGGCGCAAAATTATTTTTCATATAATCCATAAAAGTGTGACCCAAGTAAGGCAATTGGTTCGGTTGACCTGAAGGTAAAGCGTTAGGTTTCGATATTACCATAATGACTGTGGAATTGTCATTCATATTATTTCTGAAAATAAACCCTAGTCTCGAATAGCTATTGGAATCTCTGAAGACGATTAATCTTCCAACTTTTAAAACCTTGAATACAGAGCTCGAAGTAGGTAACGTTGTCATTATTTCAGAATGGCAATCTCTATATTTCATGATTAAAGTTAATAATTCATCGATTGAATTCTCGCACGTAGAGCATTCCACATTTTTTACATTCTCTAATTTTGCTTGCAATTCTCGAATTCTCTTTTCATGCTCAGGGTGCGATGTTTGGTTAGTGTTTTCACTGAAGGAATATTTGATCATCTCCTCGACTTTTAGAGCTTCGATTCTTAGCAAATTCAAAATCATATTATATGTTAACCTGAATTGAGACTCCAGCTTCGTTGGCACACCTAGAGTAACTTCCTTAAATGTCGATGCACTAATAGGGTCCGTGTATGCCATCACAATTACAGTACCAGTCTTATCCAACCCTCTACGACCTGCTCTTCCTGCCATTTGAGTAAACTCACCCGGTGTAAGGTTCCTTAAACCATTCCCATCGTGCTTCTGGATTTCACTAAAGACAACAGTTCTTGTAGGAAGATTCAACCCCATCGCAAAAGTTTCAGTGGCGAATAGCACTTTTATAAACCCTTTAGAAAATAAAATTTCAATCAGTTCCTTGACAATTGGAAGCAAGCCACCGTGATGAACCGCGATACCTCTTTCTAATAACGAACGTATCTTTAAAATTTGAGGTAGGTCTCTATCTTCCTTCTTTAAACGAGTAATAGATTTCTCAATAAACATGTGGATTTGAGACCTCTCTTTATTATTACAGAAGTTTACACCTTCTAGCCAGTCTGCGTACTCTTCGCAACGTTTCTTACTAAACACAAATACAACCATTGGAAGTAAATCTTTAGCTCTTAAATAGTTAACAAGCTCTGGCCATGTCTTCTTCGAGGCACCACCTCTTTTGAAGAATTGCCGCTTATTAGAACCAATGGCACCAGCGCCCCTGGACCCTCTGGCTCCACCGCCTCTATTGCCAGCGCCTCTTTGAGTAGATCCACCTCTCCCTCCCCGCTGAGCTCCGCCACCTCTCGAAGAACCACTTTTAGTGTTACGTCCATTTTTATCCTTTGATAGATCTAATTTGGACACTGATAACAAGTCTTTGTGTTTCTTGAAATTTGGTTCGAGAAACTCTCTATTGGGTGATATGACGGGAATTAGTTGGTTCTTGGCCCATATATTTATCTCTAATGGAACTGGTCTTTTTGATGTTGAGATGACATATATGTTTTTCTGTTTCGTTCTTCCAATCCAGCTTGCGAATTCATAGGTATTAGGAACTGTAGCAGACAAAAGAATAAATTTTACGTGCTGTGGCAACATGATAATTACTTCCTCCCAGACAACACCTCTATCCTGATCATTCACATAATGAACCTCATCGAAGATCACAAACTCGACATCTCTAATCAAATCAGCGCCACGGTATAACATTGATCTTAGAATTTCAGTAGTCATGATCAGACAATTGGCTTCAGGGTTGATTTGGACATCACCAGTTATCAGCCCAACATCTAGTTCTTGGAATGTTTCTTTAAAGTCTCTGAATTTCTGGTTGGATAATGCTTTTATAGGTGAGGTATAAATCGTCTTTGTCATATTTCTCTTGGCCATAGCAATAGCATATTCTGCAACAACAGTTTTCCCTGCTGAGGTATGAGCAGCAACAAAGACGGAATCACCTTGTTCCAAATGATAAACTGCCTCCTTTTGGAAAGTGTCAAGTTCAAACGGCCAAGTTCTAGCCATATTGGGTACTAATTCGTCAAAATTATCAATTTTGTGATTCAGATCCACAATATGGGCCCATTCCTTCCTTTTCTGAGAGTTTTTCAAAGGAGGCACCGATCTACCAAAATCTATATCCATGGGTAATAGATCATCCACTGCAGTAACTTGCTTGATTTCAGAAATATTATTCGATTTGACAAACTCCTGCTGTAAGTGATTTTCCAACGATTCATGGTCCTGAGCTTTCTTCAACGTTAATTCTTGTTCAACTTCAACTTCATTGTCAATTTCGTCCAAACGTTGCATCTCTTGCAAAATATCCTTATCGTTACTAGTTGAATCAATCTCTGGTATAATACCTCTTGTCATTCCATGCGGAATATCAAACAGCCCATCGGAATCCTTATGCAACAGTTTAGAGGCCTTAGACATAGTGGACGTAGGTTTATCATCATCAGTATTTAGTGACCTTAGAGGAATACCACCGGGGGTAAATGGCAACTGCGATGTGGAACCTTTAACCTTGTTCCCACGAGGATCAAATGTCCTAGATATGGATAAAGAATTCGAGGCATTCGCTTCTTTGATATCCTTTAAATTGGCTTCTTCCTTGTAGCTACTTATCTTGCCATCTAACCCTTTCCTTCTGAATACTAGTGAGGATCTATTTATCACTTGTGGTATGGAAAGAAATTGATTGTAGTCAAACAATTCACTGCCATGCTTCACGGAAGACATGGAATCCATATCGGGCACTGATTGGACTAGGTCTAAGAGATCCCATGATAAAACATTCGACGGAGTAAGGTAAGTCTTCTGTAATGTAGTTGCTATAGATTGATCATCTATTTCAACAGCTTCAAACGTAGTTTCTGTTTTGGGGTCAATGGGTTCGTCGTCGTAATTTATTTTCTGTAAAGCTCCATACAACTCTTCTACACTCTGTTCGTTGTACCCCATCTTGACTCGTTAATACTGGGAGGGATCTTTAATTTGTGGATAAGTCTCTGCAAACTATCACAATTATCTAAGCAATGGTATATTGTAGATATGAGCTATTCAATTTAATAGATAAAACAATTACACACTAACATGTTTTTTCATTAGAAAAGTAGATTAATAGAAATCAACAAGATTCCCACAAAACAATAAATAAAAAAAAATTCTATATATCAAAGACAAGTCGAAGAACAAAACAGTCAATCCATGATAACTAAAAAATAATAATGATATAAATAATGCAATCTATTTTATGAAATAATCCAAAATGTTTCTAAAGTAAAAGTGCAGATAAACAAATAAAAAAAGGTCTATCTATTAATTACAGTGTTGTTGTTATTTTTTTTTCAAAAGAGAAAAAAATCTATTCTTCTTCACTTTCACTATCTTCGTCACCATCGTCATCATCATCTGAGGAGGAGTCCCCCGAGTTTTTGTTCAAGTAATTGGAAGCAAACGATGGTGAGCCGTTTTGACTCAATGGGGATGCGTGGTCCAAATATGCTAATTTATTTTTAATTTTTTCAATCTGTCTTGATTGTTCCTCTTGGCTTAGAGCCTTTGATCTTCTCTTCTTCCCACTTGACGTAGAGCCGTAAGTTGACCTAGGGGATACTGAGGAGTGGTCCCCATGCAGCGAAGTTCCATTGGTGGTACTGGACAATCCTTCCTTTGGTGCATCAAAATGCCTGAAGAAAGAGTTGTAGAGTGTCAGGATAGTATCATTGCTCAATGTGTCCAAATCCAGCTCAACTTCTTCCTCATCTGTGTTATCTGGCATGATGATTTTTATAACTTTCTTCAAGTTGGCTGCGGACAAGTCGTTGATATGCTCAGTGATGGTTCTCTTCATATCATAAGTCACCACAGTCTTCAATTTGCCCTTGTCTCTTCTTCTTTGTGAACCGTTTGTGGACGATTTGCCCTTGCGTCTTCTGCCAACCTTGGATCTCTTTGTAGTACCACGAGCAAGTCTTCTCTCTTTCCTAATTCTATCTAGTTCTTGGCGTTTTAATTGTTGCAATTCTACCTTCATCCTTGCTAGTTGTTCTTCTAAGTATTGGATTGCCGGGTTGGTGATGGAGCTCTCGTCAATGATCTCGTCATCGTCGATAATAGAGCCGTCAGAGTAGTCCCCTTCATCCATGTCGTCCAAGTCGTTTTCTGAATTTGAGTCAGAGTCATAACTGGCAAAGACAGGTCTGTCTGCCCATTTCGAATTGAACACATCCTCCAGGCGGTGACCCATCATGTTCACGATCGTGCCATCTGGGTTAAATGCATAACAGTTCTGAAACACTAATCTAACATCCCGCTCAAACTGTTCCATGGTCGAGTACTCCCAATTGTTTAACTTCTCGGAGACTGTCCCCAAATCCATGGGTTCCTTCACGTAGTCGAAGTAGGTTGGTAGATTCAATGCCACTGGGTCCACTGGCTCTAAGAATGGGTAGTTAAACGATGAGTTTTTCTTGCTCATCAGTTCTTTTAACACCGAAGAGCAAAACTTCATTGCTTGCTGTTTTTTCTTTGATTTTGGTCTCTGATTTTCGTAAGGGTATATATCCTTGGACCTGGGAGGGTGAATCTGTCTCTTTGGTCTACCGTTATGTGTTTGTGCTCTTCTAATCACCAGGGGAGAGTCTGCCGAGTCGGCGCCACCGGCAGCGAGGCCACCCGCGGCAGAACCACCGTTCTTCTTCTTTGAGCTCTTACCTCCTGCGGGCAAGATTGCGTCCTTGGCAGGCATGTTTAGCATGTGTTTCTCAAATGCTGCTTGGATGTTTCTAGCCATCTGAGAGATCACAGCGTTGGGTCCATTAAACTTGGCACAGTTTGTCACCATTAAGTCGAAATCCTCATTAATTTGTTCGGGTGTCTCGTATGCGTTGGCGACCAGCTTGTTCTCGATAGTAGACAAGTCCATAGGTCTTGGAATGAAGTTGTAGTAGAAGGGCACGTTCAGAGCCTGTGTATCAACGGGCAACAGGAAAGGCTTAGCATCTTTCAACCGTTTAACAGCTTTGATGCTCATGATAGCGTGCTTCTTCTGGTGCTCTGGTATTGGGTTTGCAGGCAGGTTGTTCATATCTGGCTCCGACTCCGGTTTTGGTGCAGGAGTCATATTCGAAGTGTCCACGACAGGAACACCTTCCGCCGTGAATGTGATAGTTGGCGTCTCAGCTTTGACCGGTGTCTCGGATGTGGCCTGCGCCGCAGCTGCTGGCACATGCTCGGCTGGTGCTGACGCGGCCGTATGGTCGACGTCCACTTCCGCCTTTAATTTTTTATGGTCATCGACGTCATCCGTGTCCTCGAGAGACCGCTTCAGAGACTCTGCCTCTTCATGGCCTGTGACGGTAACGCTGGACATGCCATCCCCTTCAACGTTTATATCCAATGTGATTCCAGGGTTTGAGCCGTTTCCCAACACTTGTACGGAAGTATCACCCATAACCTCGGTCATATCCCACAATCAGAAAGTCTATCAGCCCTAATTAGAGACCAGTATATGCGGGAAGGGTAACAAAAATGCAGATGGAACGAGTCTGAAAATTTCACTATTCAGACTTCAAATGTATATATATGAATAATAAATACAAAGAAGAAATGTGCGGCAACAGAAAGTAGCAATGCCCTAATATCACAACGCACGGAAACCTAGAATGCTCGTGTCTGTAGTTCCTTTTCTTCTTTTTTTGTTCAGAAGCTGCTCCGCTGTTTTCAGCTGATGTTTCAGTCGTGCAAAGCGATGCTATGGCTCTAGTCAGTGACGAAACGGAGAGAAAATTTTTTTTTCTGTTTCCGAGCCACCCGGAAAGTCGTGTCAGAAAAGAGTAAATGCCAAACACCGTGGTGTTTAAATACTTTCGTCCACTCAGCGGCAAAGGAGGGCTATCCGAGTTTTTCTCGCCTTGCGCTTCGCGCACCGAGCATATCGCCACCGACCCCTCAGAAGGCGCTGCAGGAATTATCCCTCATACCCTAATGCACGACCTGCACGCCGTTCTTGGGGCTGGGGATACGTAAAGGACTGTGAACGGACGCGTGGTTTGTTTGCATGCTTAGTATGACAAAACAAACCAGTCACAGTACGGGTGTTTTGCTGGGTTTATTGTCGGTTTCCCGTTTTGTACCCCGGGGCGTCGGGGCACTTGCCCCAGCGTTTCTTGTTGGCCCTTATACACCCATGCACTATAACACGTGTCGTCCCGTGGTGACAAGCTTAGTAACTGTTGCTCTTGTGTTTAGGTGTGAAATGGAACGCAGCGTCTGTTTTTCCGAAGAACAGCTCGCTGAGCTTGATCCAGTCGCTGCTGTTCCCGCTGCCGAGCAATGTTTCTAGCTCGTCCCGCCCAGTCCATGGTGGTGGACGTTCATTCAGAAGCACCGGGTACCGCTCGCAGATCCCCATAGGGATGTACCTGTGGAAGAAGGACATGAACTCACAGAAGAATCGTCTGCATTGTGCGATCCCGTACTCGTCGGTGCCCCAGTGGTCCATCGCGTACTTGCTGTAATCGCGGAGGATCTCCAACCGTTCTTGCGCGCTCTTGTCCAAGTACTGTTGTGCATCGATTTCTTCGAAGATCCAAGGCTTGATCAAGGCTCCTCTAGCCACCATCACACTGTCCAGGTTTGGATCTTCCAAGTGTTTGTACCAATCTTCGAAGTTGTTCACATCACCGTTGCCGACAAACTGTATCCGTTTGTTTTCGGCTCTATGTGTGTCCTTGGCCGCATGCGAGTCCGCGTATTCGTGCTCGGCGGTACGCAGCGTGGCACCGACTTGCTTGATATAGTCCCAGTCAGCCAGCTTTGTGTACCTCTGTTGCCTAGACCGGCCATGCAATGTGATACCGGCGACGTTCGTCTCCTGTACTAACCGCCTGATCAGGGACTCTGCCATCGGATGGCCCTCCTTTGTACCCGTTCTCAACTTCACAGTGATCGGGACAGCTTGGGAGACGTAGTTCATCCCATTCAAACACCGGATCAACCTGGCCGAGTTGTCAAGCAACCCACTCCCGGCACCTTGTCTGTATAATAGGTCGATCGGGCACCCACTATTCAAATTGATTTCATTTAACGTAGACGAATCGAGCATAGAACAAAGTGCCTCGGTGGCCTTCGTGGCTTGCCAAACTTTGGCACATGCAATCTGGACACCAAACTGACCTTTCTCCGAGATGTGGCTCTTGGGCAAGGCCCATTCAGAGTTTGTCCCTTGGATCAATGGGATCGCTAGCGCCATCTCAGAGTATGTAATGTCACAGCCTAATTTTTTCATTAGTCTTCTGTAAGGTAGGTTCCCCACGGTGGTCAACGGGGATAAGATCTTCTTGTGGTGCAATTGTAAAGGTCTCTTCAACTCATTTTCGAAGAACCTAGTGTCCTTGTACTTCAGATAAATTTCTTTTTGTTTCTCCCTCTTCTCACTGATCTCTTTCTCTCTTTGAACCACTTGAGGGGCCACCTCAGCCTGGCCTTCAAGAGGTGAGGTCTCAGCGGCTACCTCAGCAGCGGCTTCGGGTAGACCATTGCGGAACTCTTGCATGGCTTCAATGATTTGCAACACTTCCTCACTCTTAGCAAAGGGGAATTTTCTCTTCACCAATTGCAATTTCGACGAATACTCAATGTGGTTAATCTCTTTATTCACATCGTACAGCTTAATCTGTTCCGAGGGAGCCAGTGCGGCGGTCTCTACCAGTTTATGAGTTTCAGCATCGTAATGGGACGAAAGAAAACGGCACTTGAACCCCATGGGGCATTTCCCCAATTCCAACCAAACGGGACACGCAGGGAAGTATTCAGATTCGATCTCCGGCTGCTTGCCCTCTATATACAGGACAACGTCGTGGTTGAAACGACATTGGTCACCAAAGGAGCAATTGGACGCATCGCCAGTGGTGATCAACTTGGGACAAAGTACGTTGGCCTCTTTCACTTGTCTGTTGTCTCTGTTCTTGTTCTGGCCTTTCCGTTTCTTTTTCTTCCCGCCATTGCCACTGTCAGCGGAAGCCAATCTCTCGGAGCTTGGTTCTTCGTCAAGATCCAACTCCTTATACCCTCCGCCATTGTTATGGACGATATATTCCGGCTTCAAATGCGCAACGCCTTTTTGGTCCTGTCTCTTGACAGCGGAGGCATCGTCGGTTGCTGCATCTAAAGCGTGTTTCTTACTTGGTTCCTCCATTCTCAGCGCTTGGATACAAGATACAGTATTGAATGAGTCCAACAGAGGTAGCGTTGAGCAAGACAGAGAGATACACTTTTAAGCGATGAGCTAACTATACTAGCGAACTTCTCTTACTCTTCGTATCTGGCAAAATTTTTCAGCGGGACGGATCGAGAGAGCGGGCAGCTGGCTAGATCCCGTGCGAACATGTGACATGGTCCATGTCACATGTTCGCACGTGACATATCACACTCTACGTCATGACGTCACGTCTGCCCGTAGGGGGGCGCGCCATCACCCGTACACCATTAGCCACCCATACCTTACCCCATGAGAAGTTCATCCCACCCTGTCTGCTGATTTGCGTAGCGATTTGCGATGCCGATGCCCTCTCTTCCACAGCCGGTGCGTCTCCTAGGCGATGCTTCCAGCTTAAACTCACGGGAACTGTAATCGGCACCCCCACGGTACGCTTCTCTGACGTGCAGAGTGATGTCCCATAACCATATTCACCTCCCGCGGCACGTGCTTGCCGTGCCCTTGCGTTTCTAATCCAGAACCATCCATCGGACGTAACACAGTGAGCATACTGCAATGAGTGGAACACCTGCAATATGTACGTTAGCCTTTTAGGCTCAACGTTAAAGGTTCGTTGTGCCCTTCATGTCGAGAGCCGTGCATGCGGGTAACCCTGACGTGTGCTACCGGAATTTCACTCTGCTGCGGTCGTCGTATTTCCTTTTTCGCATCGCCTTCGCATAGGAGCCCATATAACTGGCTATCGAAATGGCAATTATTTAATAACTTCCACAATCATTGCTTATATAATCATCTTACCTGGTCTCTTTGCCTTTCGAATTATCTTAAATTTATCGCTTCAAGTCAGTGTTCCTTTAAGAGACAACATTGATATATAGTTCGCGGGTTATTACGGATAGTTACATAGCCTTATTGTTCTGCATCTTTTGGTTCTGATAGCTTTCTTATTTTATAGTGATATACAGTCCCACCCCCCCCATCGCAAACTATGGACTCGTCAGCTATGGCCATTTCGGCTAGTACAAACTACCATTCGACCTCGTCATCACCCAAGAGCAACTCTCTGATGTCTGAGATTAGCAAACACCAGCCCGCAGGGACGGGTGCTGGTGGCCACGCAAGCGTGGCTAATGATCAAATCGGTAACCACAATGATTTGAACTTCCATTTTGGTATGAGCATGAACATCGACGACCCTTACTACTACCACCACACGGTTGCCACTTCAACGAACAGCAAAGACAGTGGCAAGAGCCCCGCAATTTTGATTAATAATAGCAAGCTTGGTACAAACTCAAACAACGTGGTGAATTTGACTAAGTTGAGGAGGGACTCGATAGCGCACTCGCAAGGTATGGGTGGTGTCTCCTGGGGGTCGCTCTCGATAGGGTCCTGGCTACGGGACGAAGTGATGTCCTCGGCCAAGTTGAATACCAACGGACAACAGGCGTTACATCCACAACAGGCAAGCTCAAACCGCCACCACAGAAATTCGCTCAGTTTCAGAAGGCTGTCGGCTATCAACGCCCCTCCCAACCTGGCCAACAAGTCAGTGGCTGGGTCCCCACCTTTCACAAACAGTGCCTACTTGTCTAACTTGGAGAGTCAGTACTGTAAGGATTACTCATGTTGTGGTTTGTCGCTACCCGGGTTGCATGATTTACTAAGACATTACGAAGAAGCACACATCTCCACTCAAACGCCTTCGGCGACACAGAGTCACCCCATGGGTAACAACGGAACAAATGCTGCTCACCCAGTGGCACCATCGGGCAAATACATTGGCTCTACTACGAACGGTTCGATGATGAAGAAAAGTAACAGCAACAACGCTATTTCGTCGTCATCAAACTTCCCCAAACCATCGGGTAAACAGAATATGCATATAATACAACAGCAGCTGAGGAACAATAACGGCAACTCCTTGTCACAACAGCAAGCCACCGCCGCTATTATAGATAGCGGCAACAACAGCCACAATACAGCAGCCAATAGCATGGTCCATGATCCTCATAACTTGAGAGACTCATCGCCCTTAACGTCAGGTCCTTATCCAACCCCGTCTCATCAAAATAATGACGAATTCAATAACTCGATGTCAATGGATAATTTCACGATGCATAACAACAGCACAAACACGGGTGCGATCAACACTACACCTTCATCCTCGTCTAACAACTTGAACACAGGTCACGGCTTGACACAGTCGTCACAATTGTTTTTGAATGGCAACCTAGTAGACTTTGTTCAAACAGATGAGGTGTTTGTCAATAGAAGGAGTTTAGAGAACTATTCTCTCGGGAACGGGAAGAACGGAAAATCTAACAAGCATTCTAATAACAGTAGCATACCGACAACTTCCACAAACATGGCTCCATCAGGGATGGGGTTAAGTTTCATGGACGAGGATTTGTTAGGGATGGGGTTGCATACAGACTCTCTAATCTCAGGGAGAAACGATCTACATGGGGGTATACGGCATGATGCAATGGCTGCCGCCAGTGACGATTCAGAGGATGATTCAGAAGATGATTCTGAGGATGATGGAAGTGTGGTAGACTCTGATGAGGACCAAGACATGGAGGATAAATTGCCACACAATCCTGCTAACAGTGGGAACCGTTTGCAAATGAATGCTCAAAACGCAAACAAGCATCACCAACAAAATAAAACCCACAACAGCACAAACGTAATGTCTCACTCTTTGCAACAGAGGTTGAACAATAGCGGTAACAGCACAGGTGCTAATGCTAATATCAATAACAATGTCAATAACGCTAACAGGAATATGGGACCAAAATTGGGTTACATAGACGACCCAGCTAGAAGACTTTACGTTATGGATCACGAAGAGAATAAACCTTTCAGATGTCCTGTCATCGGCTGTGACAAGACCTATAAGAACCAGAATGGATTGAAATACCATAGGCTTCATGGCCATCAAAACCAAAAACTACATGAGAATCCAGATGGTACCTTCAGCATAATTGACCCGGATTCAAATGAACCTTATGCAGATGGCATGGGACTAGAGAAGGATAAGCCCTATAGATGTGAAGTCTGCGGGAAAAGATATAAAAACTTAAATGGATTGAAATATCACAGAGGTCATTCCACTCACTAATATGCCCGAACTGGCCCCCCTCTCGTCAAAATTAATATTCAATCGTACTATACACATCAACTGTTGTACTTATTATAACTAAATAAATTTAAGGATATATAGTTTTATTTTTATAGGATGGAAATTGGCTTACTTATCTCTTTTTATTGGTAAAAGTCATTTTAGTGCGGTTAAAATAATATTCGCATTTCTTAAACAAACCTGATGTGCTTCATTTAGTCCACAATCCGATAAATAACTTGACATCAAAGTCTGGCAGAGCTATATCGAGAAAGGGATAATGAGAATTAACGTCACTCGTCCTCTACAATTGTTACAATGGTCGTCGTATTTATTCTTTGTCTTCCTCATCCAAGTGCTAATCATTCTACCACTTGCCGCTATATTGTTTCATGATTTTTATGTCAGGTTAATTCCTTCAGACTCCTCACAGACCGTTGCTTTGGACCTGTTGAGCCTTAGCGATGCTCCGTACGGTGCAATAGAATTGCAACAAAAGATAAATAGAGCCACCTATTCTGATTTACCAAAGTTAACAAATAATGGGATTCCACAAACTATACCTTTACATTATGAAACACCATATCTCCTTGACATCGATTTGAGATTCTACTGTCAATTGAAAGATCACTTCGATACACCTAACGGTTTACAAAGCTTCACATTAGAAGTTTACGGGGGTGGGGGCAAAAAACAAGAGTTGCTATTCAAACGTATCACCCCAATTCTGTGTATGAAGGCTGACGACACAATCTCTGTAGCTTTAAACAAAGAACTGACCAGATCAAGACTAGATAGGTACTCTGTCGAATGGTTAAACAAAGTGTACATAGAAGATGCAGTTCTCATCCCGCCTTCAATGAAAGCGATCACAGTTGTAATGAAACCTACTCATCAGAATGAAACCAGGATAAACAAACAGGGGAAGGAGTTTACAAAGACACAACATCTGCATGAGTACATCTTAGAACCGAAATCAAATTTCAATTTTAGACTAAAATTTACTCAGGGAATACGAAATTTGATGTTGAAACACTGGGTTTTGACTTATGTGATTGGTGTAAGCACGTTCCACCTAGCCATCACAGGCATCTTTACCATCGTTGTCATCGTCACGTTATTCTCCATACTGAAAGGTCAACGTAAGCAAAGCTCGAAGGATAAAAATCAATAAAACAAGATTCTTTCAGTAAAGAAAATCGATGAGTTTGAAAAACTAGTATTATCCATTCAATGTGTACAAGTGAAAACAAAAGAAGACAATAACAAAAGTGAAGGGCTGCTGGACCCGTCTCCATCTGCACTAGGACGTTCACTATAGAATCTATACATTTGAATTTTGAGGCAGAGAATGAGTGAAGCTGGGGTTAAAGCACCCAAAAAATTGACTAACCAAAACGACCCACTACATATAATAAAGACTAGGCTTCAAACACATGGTCGGCCAGCAACAATCTCGGGGCCAATGGTGAGGTACTCCAAACTTGCGTTCAGAGACACCTGCGGTGTCTATAACACGGACATCAGGTACACACCGATGATGTTAGCAAGAGAGTTTGTCAGAAATGCACATGCTAGGATTTCCGATCTGAGTATGAGTAAGAATGACACGCCAGTGATAGCGCAGGTTGGCGTGAACAATGTGCTTGATTTGCTTCGGTTTGTGGAGATGATATGTCCCTACGTGGACGGGATTGGCATTAACTGTGGGTGTCCTGTTAAGGAGCAAGTCCGTGAAGGCATTGGTTGTGCGTTGATATACAGCGAGGACCTGTTAGTAGACATGGTCAAGAGTGTCAAGGAGAAATACGGGGACAGTTTAAGATTAGAAACCAAAATACGGATTCACGAAAATAAAACCCCACAGAGAACTCTAAAGCTTTGTGAGAGACTCTGTGACGCTGGTGTGGATTGGATCACTGTTCATGGCAGGTTAAAGGCTACGCGGTCTTCAGAAGCCGTTGATTTAGATGCCATCAAATACATTATCGATGAATTACAAGGAAAGAACGTACCCGTGGTGGCGAACGGTGATTGCTTTACCGTGACAGACATGCGGAGGATACAGGAATATACGGGCTGCCATGGGGTCATGTCCGCGCGGGGGCTGTTGAATAACCCTGCACTGTTTGCAGGGTTTGATACGTGTCCCTGGGGTTGTGTGGAAACGCTACTGTACTTCTACTTCGAGTACGGAGGTCTACCGTTCCAATTGATCCAGCACCATTTGCATTGCATGATGGAAAACATGTCTATACCAAAGGAGTATCTAAAACAACTGATGGCGCTTTCAGGACCGATTGAGTTGGTAGACTGGCTGGACAAGATGTTTGTATGGCGCTGCGCTGTAGACACACAACACCAGTATGTCAAGGTGCCTTACAGGATACAAGAACACTGAATGCTGGGCTCATAAGACCAGAGTGGGCACAGGCAATGCGAGAGCCCATTGTAGCGTAGGTGTAACAGAAGTGAAACCAGGGCTTGCGAAACCAGGGCTTTATAGGATAGGGCTGACCAAACCCCAGGGTTCATGTATCAAACCCTAGGGCTCCCGCAAACGCTGGACTAATTTGAAACGACGCTCCCGCTATACAGAACCCCCGGGGCCATGGTACAAGCCTGCAGATCGTCTGAGCAGCGCGCATTCCGCACAGCACAAGCATAGGACCACAAGCGTAAACCATTCTTTCCCCGTTGGGACAACAAACCTGTTACGACCAAGCCTATTGTCATTAGGAGAACATAATCGGGCTGGTTGTTTATCCTTTTGACGTTGCTGTTAAGTGACTTACTTCATTATCCAGAATTCTGGATTTGCATCAGTCAACGGAAAGTTTTTTCCGGCTACTTCATAAGCTATTAATATTCCGTAAGGTCTGCCGCATCAGAAAGTTACTATATATCTAGATTTTTCAGTAGATTACCATTATTATCTCATCCTCGTTGAGAGACAAGACAGTCATTTAGATTCGGCGATACATCATCTCTTGGCCTTCTGTCTCATCGGATATAGCGTGAGCTAGTAGTTTCCCTCATCCAGGTGTTATCAGTGCTAGTGTAGTGGGCCTGTCAAGAATTTTTTTTATTGCACTAAGCAAGTAGAGCTTCTTTGTTCAGTTCGAGAGATTTCTAAACCTATCTGTTGCCAGGTGAAATGGCGAAGAAGAAAACCTCGTTAGCAGATGTGCTAAGCAGTTGGAAGAATGTGCTAAAAGCGTTTACTAGCGATGCTTTGAACTCGTTAGACGATAAATCATCGATAGAAAACGAGAAAGTGGAGGCGTTGTTTGACCCTACGGTGAGTGTTCCTGCCACTGCCACAAAGAAACAGAAGTACAAGACGAAGAAAAGTATCTTGAGCCTACATTCCAGGTTCGAGAGGGGCTCTGCCAAGTCGACAAGACGCTCACTCGTGACCGTGCAACAACATGCTAAGAAGACGGAGATGAAGTTAAACACTTCAGACAATACGACTAACGATTCAATCTCCATGGCCAACTCTACCGCATCGACGACAGTGTGTGCTGCCAGTTCGGACAATGCAACTGCCTCGCATTCGGAGAACAACGGTCATGTCACGTTTGATAGCTACGATAGTACTGTTGAAGTTGCCAAGCTTCGAAAAAAGTATGGCGACTCATTCCATCAAGCTGGTATTGTGTGGACGAAGAGGAGACAGCTTTGGACGGAGCCAACTGCGAATAGTTCCAGCACCCAGGAATCGCTACAGCATAGAAGATCATTCACCAAGATCCCGCAACAATATTACCCCAAGATCTACAAGAAGTTAGTCGTTGAGGACAAGCATTTGAAAGAACCCATGAATTTATCCGATGCATTAAAGATTATTGACGCGGGTTGGACAGAGGTGAAACTTTGGGACAATAGTGGGAAGGTCTAATACAGGCCACCATGCGATATTTTATTTTCCATGACAGCAACGTGCTTGTTGGTTTCCTCACGGCATCAAAAAGAGTTTCAGAGATGGGCAAGCTTGATTGCTTGCACAATACATACTTTGTCTTTCATATCATTACATATACAACTTATAATATTCATCTGTTGATCACCTTGGCGCGATTTTTTATATTTTCTAAAGTGGCTTCGATGATTCTGATGTCTCGATCAATAAAAGCAGCATCGTTTTGTAAATCGTCATTGTGCTCTTTTTTTAATGTGCCATTATACCTCATGTACAGATCTTTTAAAGGCTCTACTGATTTACTTTTGAACGATTGGTCATGAAGTTTGATTAGTTTGCTCAACTGTACGTTTTCGATGTACTCTCTGTTGGACTTAACCTCAGCTAGGGTCCTAGAGAGTTCTGTAGCATCTGTCGAATTTAGTATATCCTTCAAGGATTGAGACGGGTCTCTATTACTAGTGGGCATAAATGATGCTATGGAGCTCTGCCTCAATTCGACCTCTAGCTTCGAGAGGAAGAAGTCAAGCGAGAGAGTGTCAGCGAACAAGAAATAGGATTTTAAAAATCCTTAACACATATTATTTATAGATGACAAGAGTCATACTATCCAAAAAAAAATTAGTTCAAAGGTTACAACGAATGTGTATACCGATTCATACTATGTGATAATACATACATACACAACTTATAGGTACCATTAGTTGTTAGAGACAAAGTTCAAAACACTCGAACAGTACTTGACCATGTCATCCAACCGTTGTACAGATGATTTTTGAGCATTTTCCCAGTCAACAAGTACTTGGTCCAATTCTTTAAATTTGGAATCAGCCCTGATGTTGGAATGAATGACACTTCCATGAGTTTGGAAGAACATATTCATGAAAGTTTCGTACAATTCAAAATTTGAGTTTGTTTTCAAACCTTGAGTCATGGCTTCTATAAACATAATGATTTCAGAAAATGGTTCATGCTCACTGATTGATCTGATTTCTAAATCAATGTTATTAGGCGATAAATTTGCTAGGAAGTTTAAAAATGGATTATAGTCTTGCTCATTAAAGCCTTGTCTCAATAGCCTTGTGAATTCAGATTCAAAAGCCTTGCCCAGGACCGGTTTTCTCTTTTGTAATTCAATTTCTGCATCTGCGTGCTTCTGTCTATTAGCTTCCTCTTGTTCTAGATTAGCGGTAATTTCTTCGTGATTAATACCTTCACGCCCAGATGCTTCGTCACCAACTTTATCTCCACGCAATTGCAAAAAAAATGGAACTTTCTCTGGTGCTTTAACAGGTTCCTTTGGTTTTGACCGCTGCCTGATTGTATTCATATTCAATAGAGTGTTCATTTTATTTCTTGGACCTAAAGACATGGTAATCAACCCTTCATCAATTTGTTTTAATGAGTGGTAGGTATTGATATGGTCTGAATCGGTCTCATTTGAGCTAGCCTTCTCTGGATCTAAAGCACCGGTTAACATACTGCTGTTTCCTGAAGATGAAACGTTAGGTAGCAAGATTTTGGCAAAATCTTCCTCGTCAATAGTTCTGGTAGAGACTGCTTGGAATTGAGCTTTATTAGTCCATATCGAAATTCCATTACCACTAACATGAGTAGTAGCCAGCAAATCTCCGTTAGGAGAGAACTTCAACTTCGTGATGACATTGTCCAGCTTAACACCATCAATACAACCACCGGTAGGCAAGTCCCATGTTCTAAGACTGGCATCTAGTGAAGCTGAGACAAGCCATCTCCCATCAGGTGAGAAATCCATTGCCGTGATAACGTTGCTATGCCCCCATAATTGACGTACTACTTTTTGTGTCAAAGAATCAATGATCACTATAGATAAATCATCAAGTGATAATGCAAATAGGTCGGAATTACGATGATAAACCATACTTGTTATCGGAGCATCAAGTCTTAAGGATCCCAATAAAGTGGATTTCGAAAAATCATAAAAACCGACTAGCCCATCAAGGCCACAGGAGACCATCTTTCTATTCATCCCATCTAGTGCAACACCAGTGACAGCTTTCTTATGAAATTTATATTTTTTCCTCAAGATCCCGGATTGCATGTTATGAACAGTTATACCACCGTTAGAAGAACCAACAAATCCAAAGTTACCACATTGTGATAATGCCACTGTCTTGGCATAACCATCATCTGTTGTGTCAAAAGTCCATCTCCCGACACGTTTTGTACTCGAGTTCCACGTTCTAGCCAATTTTTCATGTCTGTGTGCAGTGATGACATTTTCCCACTCACCAGCTCTAGAGTTTTCAATGGCCATATCTACAATCTCAGGGAATTTTTCTCTCATAGATTTCACCAAGCCAGCAACTCTACCGTCTTCAATTTTTTTTTGCGGTTTTTGGGATAATTCCTGAGACTGTGCGTCTTTCCGTAGTGAGAAGGCCCAAAACCCTCTATCTGTGGACGCTGATAATATGAAATGAGATTCTGAATCAGCAAACATTATCGATGAAGGCGGTTGAGAGTGACCACCTCTTGAACGTAATAACCTTGGAGGTTGAACGACGGTCATCGCCTTGTCATTTAAATTATAGTTCGATTCAGTAAGCGCTGGGTCAAAGACAAATTCTTTTAAGGAATTATCGCCACCTGAGGTGACTACAATGGGTTGACCGTTCAAGAAGTGGGCTCTGACTACCCCGCCATTTTTCTCTTTATGGATATTCTTCAGCACATGGATCCTGCTCTTACGATCAATATCATAGAAAATCAAATCACCCGCTGTGGTTCCTATACAGACATGATGAGACCCATCGGTTCTAAAAGAGATAGAACTAATCCTGCTGTTTGGCACGTTAATGGTTCTAATTATCTTCCCCTTCCTCAAATTATAAAGGATGACTTCACCCTCGCTAGTACCTAGCGCAATGATATCCAATGCGGGAGCAGGTTCCGCACATGTTATAATATTAGAGAAATTCACCGAGGTGTAAACAAGTTTCCCGGTCCTGACGTTAAATAACATGACATTTTCTTTAGTGACTACAACGATCTTGTTCAAATAGGTGGCCAGATGGAATAAACCGACCACGGAATTATCCTTGTCACTATTAATGGGCAATTGGGTATAAAGCTCGGTCGGATATTTATCCTGCTTGTCTCGTTTCTTAAAGACATGAACGGACTTGCCATTGTTAGTCGAGACACAAAGGAAATCCCCGAACAAGCAGACGTGATCGACAACTGTATTCGCAGCCTCAGTGTCCAATTCAATCAAATGCTCTAAAACCCCACGCTTGTACACCCCAACTTTGTTACCAAACCCGGCAAACACATAATGGAAATGCGTTGCAAAAGTGGTGATGGGCGATTCAGTCTCTTTAGCGGACACAAATAACAAGTGCAGCGTATTAGCGTCGTATATCTGGAACGATTTACCAACACTGGTAACAATATAGAAGGTAGAACCCAACGTACCGACACCAAACTCAACATTGTTGCTCACATTCCCAATCACACGGAATGGCTCAAAAATCTTTGAGGCCGGTTTGGAAGGCACTTGTGATGCTAGCAGTCTCCTTTTTTTCACCTCAGACATATTAGACGACATATATTCCACCAACAGCTTCAATCGAACACAATGACCACTCAAACACCAACTCTCTCCAACAATGTACAGAGCATAGTAACAACTTGCTCTTGTAGCTCATCGCTTCATTTCACATACCAAAAAATTTTCACAGCACGTGACTTGATTTGAATACCAAGATCCCCGGTCCGAATCCCACTGGTCTTACCACCTTTAATCACTACACTCTGGCACGGTTTTAGTGGCTCAAATGGTGGTAGCCGCATTCAGGAGGATGCTAACAAATTGAGTACAGTAGGACTACTTCCTGTCTCGATTAGAACGCTGCCGTGCCGTCTGCGCTTGTTATTATGGACGAGACTCCCAGTCAACAACATGACGTAGAGGACGCCTCTACTGCGACATCTGGTTCTTCTTCTATCTCTCCGTTGATGCTAAGCAAGAATACTAAGAAGGCTATGGAGTCTATAGCTCCCATCTTAGAAGGTTTTAACCCGAAAACGTCAACAAGCGAGAATATGTCCCTGAAACTGCCTCCTGCGATGTCATCGTTGCCTGATCCTTTAGAGGTGAATGATCCTACTTTGCTGAAGAAGACTCTAAGCAACAGCTCTAACTCTAGTCCGGTGGGCCTCGGTACAGGAGAGACTTTAACTGGATCGCTTTTAAACCGCCACGAGGAGACAATTGAAAACAGGGCACGCTCCCCTTCTCAGACACCAAACACATATGAAATACACGATTATTTGACCAATAACTCTATGGCTGAGGACACTTTATTGCCAGGCAACAGCATACCGCTAGTTGACTCGCACCAGGGGAAACCAATTGGCGAGGGCACACTTCCGTCGGTAAGGGCCGATGCCGGTACGCTCAATTTCACTTCCATGGCTCACGCTAGTCATGAACCTGTAGGGGCAAACAGCGTACCAAGCTCTACTGCGTCTTCTAGAAAATCATCTACTAGTTCACAAAAGAAACCAGTTTTACCTAAGATTGGGAAAATCGGGGTTTGTGCCATGGATACCAAGGTTCTTTCAAAACCAATGAGACATATTTTAAATAGGTTGATTGAACATGGCGAGTTTGAGACAATTATTTTTGGTGACAAGGTGATCCTAGATGAAACCATTGAGAATTGGCCAACATGTGACTTCCTGATCTCGTTCTTTTCCACCGGTTTCCCATTAGACAAAGCTATCAAGTACGTCAAATTGAGAAAACCTTTCTTTATCAATGATTTGGAAATGCAGAAAGCCTTGTGGGATAGGAGAGTCTGCTTAAGAATCTTAGAAGCAAACCATGTTCCTACACCCAAGCGATTAGAAATCAGTAGAGATGGAGGTCCACATACTGACAAGGAGTTACGAGCCAAATTGGTCGATGTTGGCGTGGTGATTAACACTATAGAGGAGCCTAGTTGGAGAATGATAGACGAGGATACTTTAGAAGTCGAGGGAAAAACATTGACAAAACCTTTTGTCGAGAAACCTGTTGACGGTGAAGACCATAATATTTACATATATTATCATTCTAAGAATGGTGGTGGTGGTAGAAGGCTATTTAGAAAAGTCGGGAACAAATCTTCTGAATTTGATCCCACGCTAATAACACCAAGGACTGATGGTTCATACATCTATGAAAAATTCATGGACACTGACAATTTCGAAGATGTGAAAGCGTACACGGTAAGTGAAAAATTCTGTCATGCAGAGACAAGAAAATCTCCTGTGGTGGATGGGATAGTGAGAAGAAACACGCATGGTAAAGAAGTTAGATACATCACAGAACTCTCAAGAGAAGAGAAGGAGATTGCTGCGCATGTTTGCAAAGCTTTCTCGCAAATGATTTGTGGATTTGACCTCTTAAGAGTTTCTGGTAAAAGTTACGTCATTGACGTCAATGGCTTTTCGTTTGTCAAGGATAATACTTCTTACTACGATTCGTGTGCACGTATACTGAGAGAAACATTCATCCAAGCGAAGAAGAAGATGGATATGGAAAAGCGAATCTTGCCTCAGATTAGAGAAGAAAAGAGTCAAAAATGGGTATTTAAGGGATTGGTCACAGTAATCCGTCATGCTGATAGGACTCCAAAACAAAAATTCAAACATTCCTTCACTTCCCCAATCTTTATTTCATTATTGAAAGGCCATAAAGAAGAAGTTGTCATCAGACATCAGAGTGATTTGAAGATTGTTCTTCAGGCATTGAAGATTGCCGCTGATGAACAAGCTGAGGATCCAATTAAATTACAGGTATTGTCAAATGCTCTGGAAAAAAAATTGGATTTGCCTGGCACTAAAATACAATTAAAACCTGTGCTCAATGATGAAAAAGAAGTAGAGAAAGTACAATTTATCTTGAAGTGGGGAGGAGAGCCTACACATTCTGCACGTTACCAGGCCACCGAGTTAGGAGAACAAATGCGTCAAGATTTTGACTTACTAAACAAGAATATCCTGCAGAATATCAAAATCTTTTCATCTTCAGAAAGAAGAGTGCTTTTATCAGCCCAGTATTGGACTAATGCTTTGTTTGGCGAGGATGAATTGGGTAGTGACGAGATAAGTATTAGAAAAGATTTGTTAGATGATAGTAATGCTGCTAAAGATCTGATGGACAAGGTGAAAAAGAAGATCAAGCCGTTGTTAAGAGAAGGGAAGGAAGCCCCATCTCAATTTACATGGCCTGCTAAGATGCCCGAACCATATCTTGTGATAAAAAGAGTAGTAGAGTTAATGAACTACCACAAGAAAATCATGCATCATAATTTTGCTAAAAAAGATATTGAATCAATCCAACCGCATTGGTGCTGCGCCGAAGATCCTAGCCTTTTCAAAGAAAGGTGGGACAAGCTCTTCAAAGAGTTTTATTCAGTGGAAAAATTGGATCCTTCTAAAATATCTGAGTTATACGATACAATGAAATATGATGCTTTGCACAATCGACAATTTTTGGCGGGTATATTTGACCCAGGGGAATGTGCATCCTTATTGGATGATAAGGTTGTTAACGACTCCCTAGTCGAGAAATATCCTATCAATGTTCTAGCCAAAAATAATTTCAAAATTGTGGATACGCATAGTAGTGCCAGTTCCTCCAGCTCTAGTAAGACAGTTGGATCATTAGGCTGGGTATTAGAGAGCAGTAAATCTTCTCGTAAGGAGAACTCTTCATTATCATCCCCCTTTGATGAACCCCAATTTAAGCCGTTCAAAGAACTTTATAAGTTAGGCAAAGTCCTGTATGACTTTATCTGCCCTAAGGAATATGGGATAAGAGATTCTGAAAAGTTGGATATTGGTTTATTAACCTCCCTACCCTTGGCTAAACAGATATTAAACGACATTGATGACATGAAGAATAAAGACGCTCCAGCGTGTGTTGCATATTTTACTAAGGAGTCGCATATCTATACCCTTCTGAATATAATCTACGAGAGTGGGCTACCTATGAGAATTGAAAGAAATGCTTTACCAGAATTTGATTATTTATCCCAGATCAATTTTGAACTTTATGAAAGTACAGATACCAGCGGCCAAAAAACTCACTCGATCAGACTCAAATTGTCACCAGGATGTCACACACAGGATCCCCTAGACGTGCAATTAGATGATAGACATTACATCAGTTGTATTCCTAAGATTTCACTGACAAAGCATTTAGACATGGATTACGTCCAACAAAAATTGAGAAATAAGTTTACCAGGGTTAAAATGCCTTCCAAATTCACACCTGTAAATATTACTAGCCCAAGCCTGACCTACAGAAAGACTCACTGCAGTCAAACCAAGATGGACAGAGCCAAAAAATCCAACAAGAGCTTAAGTTCTGAATCTGTAAGTTCGAGTAACTCATCTTTAGCCATAACATCTATCACACCCCTCTCAATTACATCATCTACAGCGTCTATTGATGATAATTTGGAGGAAACTAGTACATAGATGAATCCAATTTTAGTTTATATCCATTCCATTATTATATAACAATATGGTTATTGCAAGGATAGAGAAGTGCTATCAGACGTCACTTGTTACCAACGAGACGAGAAAGGCTCTAACCATTGCAAGATATTTCATTTCAACAAACAGCTAGGAATAACCTTACTTAATATACAGTTCTATGTAAAGAAAATATATTTAATATCATTATAAGTGATGCGATGAGCTCGAAAGATTGATTTTTCCACGAAACATTCAAAAAAAAAACCGTGATTGATGGCTTCCATGGACGATGATATAATATCAGAGGGTATTATCAATGAAATATCCAAAGATAAATGGTTTTCACAAGAGAAGTTTTTCGATAAGTTGAAAGCCTATCGAAAAATTGTCAAAGAATCTGACATGTTCGAAAGCTTGCTGCTTCAATTAGATGATGAAATCGTTCATGTCCGCTGTCTTGCAATTGGTTCATTTACTACAAGCTTCCAAGCAATGTACCAATTTGCATTTCTCTTAGAGTTGGTCGTATACTTGCAACAGAGGAACGAGTCACCTCCCATTACAGTATCCATATATGACCCAGAGTTTTCTGCTTATGACACTAAGGTTATTGACACCATGGGACCCAATTGGTCGTTGGAAGCTGATCTAGAAGCTTCAAACAGGAAGGACAGTTATAAAACCTTATTTTTTTTGCCGCATGCCCCATTAGATCTCACTGAAGATGTGCTAAAGATCGAGCAGCCAAAATATTTGCTTGGAAATCATATTATTGACCATACTGATAAGCATCCAAAATTGAAGCTATATGAGAAATACCCAACAATCAGCAAATTAGTTCACCAAATGGAAATCCAAAAAGAAGTTGTCAAGGAACCACCAAAAAGTAGGGATAATGACGATGGTTTTACTACATTTATACCAAGACGCAAACGTAACAGGAAAAACAGGAAATTTCAGTACGAAGAGCCACAGATTGATTACGGGGCTATTGAAGTGTACTTTAAGACCTGCAACATAACCAATTCATTTGAAAATGGCAAATTGCTTAAACAGAAACCATGGATTGATTCATTCTCGGATCTAGCGTATCATCTCATAGAATGAAACAAACAAAAGAGTAACGTAGTTCTCAATAATAACAATACTAATAATAATGTACAACTATATAGAATAATAAAAAAATCCCATTTGAAAATATCAAATCCCTTCGGAACAATTCATTTATGCTTTGTTGTAACTTTCCCAATTGTCCAAGATTTCTTTGATACGTTCAGATTGGGTCAACTGGTAAACTTCTTCGAAGTATTCCTTAGTGACTTCAAATGGTTTAGCAGTTAAGTTTGGAATATATTTATCAACTAATCTGTCAACCTTAACATTTTCTTTCTTAATATTTTTCATCAAGAAATTCTTAAATGGCTTGACACCATTTCTTAAATAACTGGAATGGAAAGGAACAGAAATACCCCGTAATGGAATACATGCAAATCCTCTTTCCAACTCGATTGGCTGAGGCTTTGCCAATGCCTTTTTGGTCACTTCATCAACGATTTCATATAGATGAGATTCTACATCTTCCAAACTCATTGACTCCTGCAGTTTGACAATGTCAATCTTTTGAAGTTTGACAACGTTCAAAACATTCGTCAAGATGTCCAAAGCTCTTAGATCACCAGCTGCCACATATTGTTGATTTTCCACATTGTGGTTAACAATTTCCAACAAGAATTCAGTATGCTTGGAGACTTTTTCTACCACAAACATTAATGCGTCTTGGTTAAAGGTAGGAGATACTCTACTTGGGTTTACAGCAATCATACCATAATTAGACCTGCCAAGCTCATCTCTTGGAACAGCTACTTGCATAGTCATACCTCTATAGAAAACAACTTCAACAAGAGATTCAATGGACATAACATCAGCTAAAGACGCCAATGCAGCGTATTCACCTAAAGAATGACCAGCAAAAGCTGCATCAATAGGAATCAACCCTTTAGCTTTCAAATCTTCAAAAGCAGCCTTTTCCATAAGCGTTAGAGCAGGTTGCGTGAATTGAGTAGCAGATAATAAACCGGTAGGAGACTTGAACGTGTAAGAGCCCGTCTTATCATCTATTTGTTTGAAAATCTTTTCAGATTTAACTTCACCGTCAACGATAGTTTCAAAAATCATAGAGCTATAATTATCTCTAATTTTTCTACCCTTTTCACCACCAAAATAGATGGTTAATTCCTTGGGGTTGTTCTTCACAATATCCAAGATCGAAAAACCATAGGTTTCCTTGAAATGAACATCGGCACGGTCCCATACTTCTTTTGCTACGGGAGAGGATTCGTAAAGATCCATACCCATATTTTGTTCTTGCGAACCTTGACCTGTGAAGACAAATGTAGATACAGGCTGTTCCACCTCTGCTTCACCAGTAAGAACGACAACACCTTCGTCGTTAGCAGTTTCAAATTTTATCAATTTACGACCGTTGATCATACCAATATGTTGGATGGAAGTCTTCAATGGTGTATTTGGGAGGACCATCGAGGTGAATTGACATTTAAATCCACGGACTCTGGAAGACACACCATCAGCAGCCCAGTTTTCGATCAATGAACGGACAGATGCAGAAGAGTACATCCCGTGTGTTATAGTACCAGGCAAGTTAGCATAGTTTGCAAAGTGACGCGAAACATGAATTGGGTTCAAATCACCAGAGACTCTACCATATGGTTCGTTTGTGTTTGGAGACTGTGTGTCCAGGACAGCAATAGGGATAGGGTTTTCCAAATTAATCTTATGCTCTAAAGTGGAGCCATTTCTCTTCAAGAAATCAATAACAGGGTTACCATAAGTTTCACCAGCTTCATAATCTACAACACCAATTTCAATTTGTTCTTTTGTAGGCAATTCTAATTTTATAGGGCCTTGGCATTTAACAGATGCAAATACAGTGGCATTTTTGAAAGTCACCTCAGTTTCCGTTTCGAAAGATAATGTCTTCCCCAATAAATCAATAGATTCATCATCCAATTGAAACCATTCTTTAGATTTTAATATAGCAACATCCTTAGCAGAGGTAATTTGCATCTTATAAACAGGTTCCACAGATTTTTGGAATGTATTTTCAAAATCGTTGTATTCTCCTCTGTAAAAGAAAGAAGATGTAACCTCCATAATTGTCTCTCCATCTCTGGTTAAAGTACCAACAACTTCGACAGTCTTACCCGTTGGCTGGTTCACCACAGATTTAATTGTAGCGGACGTTGAAATCTTATCTCCTTCCTTCAATGGAGTTGCACCTGGAATCATTCTGTAACCATTAGATAAATGCACTAATTTTAATAGATCACCATCCACTGCATCTGGGAAGATACCCTTGATGATAGCTCTCCATCCAACAACAATCGCATAGTCCATAGGGGCCAATAAAGTTTTCCCACTTCTTTTAACAAAATCTTCACAATTGTTCCCGATGGCATGTGTGAATTCAGTGATACTTTCTTCTGTGATTTCGAAATCACCCCCTTTAATGACCTTTCTTGGATTGAATTTGGTATTGAATGGTTCATCAATCCATAATTTCCAATACATCTCTTTAATACGATTATTACGATCTTCCATAATTTCTTTAATAGGAGCAAACCCATCATCTGGTGTATATTTGTACAATAAAGGCAATGCAACTGGTTTGCCGTCCATAGTCCTGTTTTCAATAAGTTCCATCTGAATTATGTTCTGTTTCAAAAGTTTAACTCTTGTAGTTACCTTTTGTTCTCCTTGAACGCGTTCTGATAGTGTGATTATTGTCTTTGAGTCGTCATGGGCATTTGAAATCTCCACCTTGAGCCCCTCTGAAGGGTTGAATACTTGTCTAGCAGGATTAGGAACGTACATCGAATCCTGAACAAATCTTGCTGTAGCAAAGAAGGCATATCTCCAATTCTTGGTGGGTCCTGCCAAATTCTGGAACCATTTCTCAGTTTCAGTCTTGGCATCCACTTCGTATGTGATTGTCTTAGCATCCTCAACGAGTACTTTTCCATGATCATTGAATTCTTCACCACCAAAATATTCGACTACAGGGATATTAGACGTGTTATTGTTGTAATAGTCCTTTAGTAACATCTTAATATGGCCCTCGTGGATCCCATCAAGCATGTCTTGGATTGGCTCGTCAATAACCTGGGTGTATTGAGCAGCGACAGGACCATGCAAGATACATGTTCTCTGCACATCTCCATCGACAACAGCTTCCAAGTGTTCAGATTGCCATAATGAATCCTTCTTGAAGAAGAACTCAAATCTATGGTCCAAGACAGGAACAAATGGCACTGGCTTTTGCAATGGATTTTGACACATGTTCAAGAAGTGATCCACGTCCTGAGCATTTAGATACTGTTCCTTTGCTAATGGATACTTATTGAATAAATCTTCCACAACTTGATGAGGCTTATCTAAGATAGAGAAGGATTGGACCATGGATGTAGTCTTTGATGTAGTGAATCTTTCCTCTACACGACGTAAGAAGTCACCTGTGAAGTTTCTCAAAGTAACATCAATCCATTCTTGTAGCGATTCTATAAACATTAGCTCCACTAATCTCTTGGCAACTTCTTCATAAGTCATGACAGTTAAGTCTCTGATTTCACCATTCACGGTGGCAAACCAAGGCTTTTGTGTATCAGCATTTAGCTTACCAATGATGTAATCTCTCTTTGCATCCAATGCAGGTTGTAATTTATTCTTAGGTAAGTTAAAGATCGTGTCATCCATCTCTTTCCAGAAAACCACACAACGAGTGGCTAACTTATGGATTGGTTCTCCCATTTCCGAACGCACAGTGATAACACCGCCGGTAGGTTTCTTATAAGTTTGTTCCCATTGGCTGTCGGTGACACCTGTGGCTTCTACAATAGCTTTCTTAGCAGCAGGAGATGTCTTGGCTTCCTTAGCAATCATTACTCTGGAACCAAATAAGAACCCATCAAATGGCATAGGTGGGTAGTTGAATTTCGTGGACCACTCACCAGTTAGATATGGATAAGTATCTTCTGCAGACCCAAATCCAGACCCTACGACTAAGATAATATTCGAGTGTCTTCTTAACTTGGAATACATTTGGAACATTGGAGAGTGGAAATCTTCAAAAGAATGATGGCCACCAGCTCTACCACCGGTCCATTGTAAGACAATAGGGAAATTTGGGTGTGCCTTTGCGATTGCAATCACTTGAGAAATGGAATCTATGGAACCTGGCTTTAAACCCAGGTGTGTTAAACCAAGGGTTTCGATATACTCGGTGGCAACTTCAATTGATGGAACACCAGCACCAATTGTTAAGGATTGAATTGGGTAACCCTTTGATCTCAAATCTCTGATCAATGGTATCCCCCATTGCATCATCCTAGGGTTGACATAAATCATATTAATGGCTAAACTTCTACCTTTCTCAATTTTTGTCACCACGTAATCAATTGCCTTTGTCATACCTTCAGCAGAGAAATAACCACCGCCTGCTAGTTCGATTTGATAACCAGCATTGATCGTGGCAGCAACAAAATCGGGTGATACAGTGGTTGGTGTCATCCCTGGAACTAATAAAGGAGCTCTACCTAATAGCTTAGAGAATTTTGTCTTCACGTAAATCTTACCATCAGAGTTCTTGATTAATTTTGGGTGATATTCTTTTAACCAGTTTGGGTTTTGTTTGAAAGCTTCCAACTTGGTATCAAACAATTCTTGCTTAAATCCATAATCGTCATCAAGGTTTATATCCAAAGTACCAGCGACGATGATACGTACACCAGTCCCATCTTTGTTACGATGAGTCAAGACACCTAATCCTGAGGCGCCTCCTGGCCCGAAATCAAGGATGTGAGTAGCATCAAATTGCGTGGTAGTTTCCCAATTCACTGGTAACCTGATGATACAATCTACGACTCTTAGAGCAATCGAATCCTTGTAATTCTGCAAATTAGAACCATCAAAAGTATCAAAAACTGGGATCTTAATATCCTTAGCGTTAAATTCAATGTTGTGAGTGTTTAAATCATTCGTAATTACCTTCGTGGCAGGAATCAACAAATGGGAATGGAAAGGGGAGGTCACTGGTAGGAATCTATTAGAAAACTTCAACTTACGTTCGCTATAAGGTATCCTTGATTGATCCAGACCAGATGGAGCCTTAGCCTTCCTTAACGCTAGATTTAACCCGTATAGTGATTGAGGTGGTCCAGAGACAACCAAGTTTCTAGCACCGTTTACTAAAGAAATGACAGCATGTTTTTCTTCTGGTAAATGAGAGTTTGTCTCGTTAACAAATTTCTGTACTTGCTCTTTAGTTAAATTCGAGATAGTTAACATTGGAGATGGGGTACCTTCACCGTTGGCGATGGAATCCTCTACGATGGAAGGTGGTACATTTGTGTTAGGGTAAGTTAAGTGGCAACGGATACCAATAAAGAATAACACAGAGATGGCCTTCTTCATGGTCACGAAGAATGAATCCCAATCATCTGCCTCTGAGATTGCGATTGCTGTGACCAACCCTTGGGAGTGTCCCGTGGCACCTTGCAAATGAGATCTTAGTTGACCCGGGGTATAGTTTAGAAGTTTTGCAGTGATGGCGTAATGACAGAGTTGGATAACACCGATTAATGGACACGAGATTGGGATGGATAGCAAGTACTCGTTATCCGGGGTCTTCGACCTGTGATTTAACCATTTTAGTAAGCTGAACCCTTGGGTGTAGACCTTGTCCGCGTTTGGTGTAGATTTGATCAGTTGGTTTAAAGTTTCTGCAGAGAATTGGATCAAATCTTTGATCAACACATGGTAAGTGTCATAAATATCTCTTAATTCTTCGAAATAGTCGTCTGTATTACCTTGACCGCCAAAGATGGCCATGATCTTAGTGTTCCCGCCATTATTCACAGAGTCAAATAGGATGGGAGTGGCACCTTCTGACCTTAATTGGTTGAGTTGGTTGACTTTAAATTTGGAAGTCAAGTAGTTTTTGATCAACTCGCTCACCTTCGCATGAGTAATAGTGGAATCCTCGTCCTTCAAGAGCTTTGCTGCCAATGAGTGGATATCGTTCCCAAGAGTGTAAGTGTTTTCGAACTCTGAGATGGAAATCTTTAACACTTGTACTATTTGGTTAGTTTCGTCACACTTCTCCACCAAGTTGGCGACATAACTTAAGAATTTACCCAAGAGCTCTGCAGATGACGTGGGCTCCTCCTCTAGGGCAAACGTCTCTGTAGGTTCCGGTAAAATCGACCTGAATTGTTCTTGTAATTGAGAAGCAGTGAAGAAGCAATCCGTTGGAATAGCTAATTTATGCTCTAACGAGCCATGAGACAGCGTCAATGATCTGAAGGTAGACATCTATAATCGTGTATCAGAAATATAATGCTCTATTCGGCCAATGCCCTTCTTTATCCTGAGCCTGGCTTTCTTATCTTTGACCTTCCGGGCTATAGCTGTATCAATTGGAAGCCAATGGCTTTAAAAAAAATTGGCCCTTGTGATATATGTATATATATAAATAGTTTATACTCGTGCTACAAGTATAAAGGGTTATGGCTGATCCCAGACTATAGAAATGACGAGCCAATTGCACTGAAAAAAGTTGAATTTGTCAGGAAAGTGGTTGGTTCAAGTGAGAATGTGGCATAAATATTATTGCGAGCACAATATCGTCTTCCCACTTGTTGGTGCCACAAAACCAACGAACGGGCAAAGATTTAAAAATTTCACATGCAAAGCGGCTTTTTCCAAACTGAATGTGATTTTTTTATCGCGACGCAGTATCGTACACGGTGATATGCTGGTACATCGTTTTGTACGTGCACACAGTGTGTCGGCGAGTGGTTTGTACCGTCGGCGGGTCCGTGACACATAGCAATAGAGAGCCGTGTATTACGGTGCGAGAAAGAGTGTACCACCGGTGCGAGTCCGTATTACGTGCAAGACCAGTACCCAGACCCGATTTGCCTTAATCTCGGCCGACTACTGTCCGTCTCTGCGCTCTCGTCTTTATTATCGTTGGCTGCACGTAGCTGGCTCCCGATACAGTAATCTAATATTTATGTTGTGTTTTTCTGTTGAAATTGCAACTGCTGCAGTGTTACTCGCAGAACCTGTTCTTCTCAACAAATGCCAGTTATTTTCGTTCAAACAAAACGTACAGGTTGCTACTGCGTATATACAGAGCCGTCGCCAATGTTCTCTAGCAACATTCGCTAGTGCGTTATCTAAGCTTGCCAAGGTCCCTACGCCGTGCACAATCTGTTTGCCACTCCGAGCATGCAGCCAGTTACAAGGCTGTATATACAAGAGCTCGTACGTACTTTGGGAAACGTAAAGGCTCGGAGCTTGGTGGCTCTTTCCTAGTAATGGTAGTACTTATTTTCAACGATTTCCGCCTGCTGGCAACATGAGTTGCATTCCATGGAACGGCTTATTCCGGCAAGATTACAGATCCTTGTTGTATTCTTCTCTCTCGAGCTTTCTCTTGAAATTTAGGATTTCAAAAATTCAGTGCGACAGTTTTAGGTGACTGGACAATGTAATGAGATTGTTGAATAATTCAAGCAAAAAAAAAAAAAAAAATTCTTCGTACCAATTAGACTATGCTAATTCTCTGTATATATATATGTATAGTGTGGAAGACCAGATTATGTAATTGGTTGGACCCTTTGACATAATGTGTTTCGATCGAAGAGGATAACAAAAGTTAGAATCGAGGCTTCAAAATGCAGTTGAATAAGAGTCTTTTGTTGGCTGTCTGTTGCCTTTTCACCTTCACCAGTTTCATACTGGTGATTATTGCCACGTCTGGTATGACGAGCAATTATACGCCAAATAATAAGATTTATATCGGTGAAGCAGATATCTCTCATATTAATGTCACTAAGATCATTCCTGAATTGAAACCTGTCGTGAACGTTGTGAGCAGCGCTTTACTGGCTCCAGGTGCTGACATTGATTCGATCTTTAGTGCGTTGAGAAACATTTCGACCACTAGTGTGCTAGCACCATTTCTAACGATTTTGATTAATTCGAAGAACGTGACTGTAACCGTGGAATCCGTCTTGAAATTGGCACCTTTGGCCTTGACAGCCAGTTCCAATGCCACGACTACCGAGTTGGCTGAATTGAGCGACCTGTTAAGTACTTCTTCGAACAGTAGTTCTACTTTGGCTGATTTACAACAATTGCTAGCTTCGACGAATTCAAGCTCCACCAGCGATGCCGCCGTCGAAAAGCAAGTATTCCAATTGTTAGCAGACTCTTCAAACGCTTCTGCCACCACTTCTGGGTTGTTGGGTTTGGACCAAATGTCTTTAGCAGACTTGACTCCTTTGTTACCTGCTTTCACTATTATTAATGATTCTAATAACAAATCTGCTACTTTCGAAGCTATTGCTTCGTTAATGTCCGTGGATATCCCAACTAGTATCATCTCGGGTCTTTCCGGTACTTTGGGTTCATTACTCTCAAGTAGCTCGAACTTGACTGCTACTTTGGAAGGTCTAAGTTCAAGCATCCCATCTTCTCTACAACAACCACTGCATGCTGTCGAAGAATTACTAGGTGCCTCGACCAACCAGACTGCTACATTGTCAACTTTAGTGGAATTGGTCGAAAACAACATCACATCGAACGCCAATGCAAAGAAGACTTTAGGTTATATTTCTTCCATGTACAACTCGGCAGAAAACAAGACTTTGCTACTAACAAGTTTGACTGGGTTAACTGCATCGATTGGTCAGAAGTCTACTATCACTGAACTAACTTTGTTGAATGATATGATTTCTCAGAGTAAGAACTCTTCTGAAACCGTCAGCTCGCTAGCTGAATTACAATCAGGGTTGAGTTCCGATACAACAACGGCTCAGTACATTCCTTACTTATTCGCCTTGTTGGGTGACTCCACTGATCCTGCCTCCTCTTTCCAAGCCCTATTAGAAGTCACGCAGTTTGCTTCCAAGAACATCGGGCTATTCACTCCAGTGCTAGGTTTATTGGGCAATGTAGCCAGCATAGAACAAGCCACCGATGAGCAAATCTATAAGATTATGCCAAAAATTTTGGAATATTTGAACATTGCTGAAAAGATCAGATTGTCTATCTTTAAACTTTGCTACGTCAACGCTAAGAACAAAGTTTACTATTGCACAAAGCGTCACACTGTTCAAAACTTAGACTTTAGAGCTATTATTTACCGTGCTTTAGAAGTCTCCGATTTCAAACCATACTTGACTGCTTTGAACATCACTGCCGATGACTTACACTTGGACGGTAAGTTGTTGCATAGAGAACATCAATACGTCCCTGCTGTGAAGGCTTCGCTAGCTATGAACTTACTATTCATTATTTCTTCCTTCTTCATGACATTGTTCTTCCTATACATGGTATTCAAACACCAAAACTTCAAGTTCAGCCATAAAGGTTGGTTTTTGATTTGTTTCCTGACTCTATGCTGTTCATTATTCTCAGGTTTAGGAGCTACCATTATCGCCGTTATGATCACAATCATTAAATCGGGAACCCATCACGATAGATACAACGTTATTTACAGAAACGGGAAATCATACACAGGGTTAACTTGGACTGCTTTCACGCTATCCTTCCTAACCTCCATGGTTGTAGGGTTGTACTGGTTTGTTCATGTGAGGAATAAGCATTTACCTCATCACCACTCTCACGAGGAAGATGATTATGAAAAAATGGCCCCATTAGAAGAAACTCCAACGATATCTTCTGTTGACCGTAAAGACATCTCCGAAACCATAAGTGGAGAGAAAGGATATGACTCCTCTCGTGAACAATAATCACAATAACGATAATAATATTAATAAAAGCATTTCTTCTCTCAAATTTTAAAGCATAGTTTTTGGTCAAAAATAAAAAATGACACTCAAGAATTCAATAACCAGACTAATTTCTCCATCTTAATTATCATAAGTTTGTAATGTAATACTGTATGTAGTCACCAATGATGTAATATGAATTTTTTTTACACTTAATTATATATATATTTTCTCAACGAGCCTCTCAAGCGTACTCCTTCTGAGGATCGACAGGCATTAAGATGACTTTCTGTGGAGAAGATGTCACCCAGGTCCAAGTATACATGTTCAATATCGCACAAAATACAGATGCCCACATCAGACCCAGGAATCTCTTGCCCAATCTTGACTTCAACCCGTAATCGCCGAAGTTTTTCTTCAATATGTGTCCAATGTAAAGGTACGTGCCCATACTAGTACCAACGCAAATCAATAGGAAACAAAAGCCAAATATTGAGAAAAAAAGCCCCAGCCACTTCATAGGCCTTACATGGAAGATCATTCTACCAACAGTAAACACAAAATTCAAAAATGTAAGGCAAATCCCTACTAAGCAAGTGATGAACATACACCTAACAGCATCGTTATAATATCCCTCTTTCTGCTCTAGTTTCGAAGGGATTTTTATATCGGAAACAGATCCCGCCAGCGAAGCAAACGATGTTGACTGTAACACATTGTAAATGATCTTCTTCAAGTCAAAAGTCTGCACCCCATTAGGAGAAGTGCAGGACTCGATATGACCATCAGAACCTATACAGTACGACCATAGCCCAAGGTTAATAAACGTGGGCAAAGCTTTCAAAACGGAGTCCACTGTACTAGATGACACTTCAGGGATCAGGGCTGATATATCTGCTGTATTTAAGCTCAATTGTGCCACGTATATCTTGTTTAAAGGATCATAATTGCTGGTTGAACCCGCACATGCGACGATGGCTAATATGAGCGCAGCTAATGAAAAAAGACTAGTTAAAAATAAACTGATAGCATTTGACATTGTGGTTACCTTCAATGCCGAGACAATAGTATAGTTATAATCCAATACTCTTATATCCAGTTATCCTTTGAGAGTAAAACACTATCCTATTTTTCATTAACCCGATGAGTATTTTTATGATTATATAATATTTCGGGATCTGCAAAAAATTATTCCAAAAATAAAATTGCAAACAGAAGGTTTACATAAGGGAGGGGCTTTGTAAGCTAGCTTTTATACATTGGTGATCGTAGATTGAGTAATGGAGGAAGCATGAAATGGTGGAATGAGATAGAAACTACGGGTTCAGGGAGGCCTGTACTGCGAGAAGATGAGAAGGACGTTCTAATCAACTATTCAGTCGGACTGTATGATGGGAAATTGAAGGTCCCTGAGAGACAGAATGGCAGGATATTTTTGACCACGCAGCGGATAATCTATGTGGATGACAAACTCCCCACCGAGAACTCCTGTGCTTTGGAGTTGGATGATATTGACTATGTTAATTATTCGCCAAGTTTTTTGAAGAGGTCGGCGAGATTAGTGGTATTTCTCATTGATAGTGAGTCCATTGGTGCTAATAATAATAAAGACGAGCCACAAGTTAAGGGAATTAGCACGTGGGTCTGTGTTATCTGCCATGCAGATAATGTTACAAAGGGTAATATCACGGAGACTTCTGAGACGCTACCCATTTGTAACACATGCGGTGTGAAAATGGATTTTCAACTAAACAAAGACGAGATTGAATTTAAAGAAGACTCCTCACCTATGGACAATGAAAATGCTTGTCCAGTTTGTACTTTTATTAACCATTTATCCATGAAAAACTGTGAAATGTGTGGTCATCGATTAGTTGTGGCAAGTGGTAAGAAAATAACCGATAAAAAGACTAACAATTTTAAAGAACCAAGTTACATCCAAATAAGTTTTAGAAAGAAAGAAGGTGGTTTGATGTTTGTCGAGGCCACTCGGAAATTACTTAAGGAAATTAAGCGTAAGGACATTTTCAACCAAAATGTTGTGACCAAAAATGGTTATTCTGTGAATACAAAGGATACTCCTCAAGACCTGTTACTTGACTCAGATATTAATAAAGATTTTGAATTTATGGGCATTAATGGATTAGAAAAGTCTAGAGAGAATCAGCTGGCAATCAATGACATTCTTTTCAGTAAAGCCTTGGAGGATATGAACAACCTGATGTCCTTGGCAAATACCATTGAAAAACTCTACAAAAAGGATAATACGCATAATAATAGTACTTTAAGTCTTAAAAATGCTAACAATCTGATAATTAATCGAGACAAATTCCTAAATAACGATCTTTTTTTGGAGGAAATTGCAAGAGAGGTACATGAGTTTGCGATATCAGAGTTCAAGGACAATGAAACTAATAAAAATGTCATGATTACAATGGTAGACTTATATGCCATGTATAATAAACGAATGAGAATTGGGATAGGGCTTATTTCACCTCAGGAGCTTCTACAGGCATGCCAAAAATTCCAAAGATTAGGTCTAAATGATTTAAAATTAATGAAAATCAACGGTAGGGTTCTTTGCCTTGCTAGCACAAACTCCTTTGATTTCATAGAAGAGCAAATTCAATTTATTGTGGCCACAGAACCGGGTTGTGACGCCTTAAAGATAGCACAGCATTTAAACTCCACTGATTCTGATGATACAAGTAGCAAGGGTAAACAAAATACATGGACCATGGGTATTATTACCGAAATACTTCAGCATTGCATTGAAAAGGGTACTTTGTTGCTGGATGAGCAAACAAGTGGCCTTTACTATTACGAAAATTTGTACTTTAAATAATACATATAGTAGTCATTAATATCGTACCATCAAGAAAACGGTTAGACTATAAACAGAGTTATGAAAGAAACAGAATTCTAGTCTCAACGATACCCTCTGGCCAGCAACTCCTTCTCTAAATCATTCCAAAAATAACGTATAATCTCGACATCTCTAAATCTCTTATTCTTGTCCATTTCCACTTTCTGTATATTCCATTGTTGAACATGCTGTGGTACTTCGTCTCCTGAAAAGTAGAAGTAGTAGCCCTTGCAATGTTGGAACAATTCTTGTGGTGTATTCCATTGATAATTATTGAATTGCCACGTATGTCCTGTAGTGAAGACAGCCACAACTCTATCCCAGTACTCAGGTTTTATAAACATTCTTGTATTGTTTACCACCATAAACTTTATAGGTCTGCTTATTCTATCAAATTTTTTCTCTATAGTTATAAGGTCATCTGTTAATGAATATTTTTGATCTCTTGGATTAATATAATGCGATGTCTCTAAGAAAGATTTAATATTATTAATTGTGATGATCGATGATGCGGCTGAAGGAACTAATATGATAGGATCCTTCATAGTAGACGACGAACCATTGCCATATATTCCTCTTTTAGAAACGTTTCCTGTGGCATTCGAGTTCTTGCCCTTTGATTTCAATGATAATTTAATCGATTGCACCAATTTAAGCTCTGCATCTTTGATTAGATACCCAAAATCAACGGGTTTTGTGCCTCTTAAAAAGGAATTGTGGTTAAAAACATCTCTTTCTTTACTGACAGCTTTCGCTAAAGTTGGGTCCACAGTTGATATATCTATCGAAACAGCTTTATCTTGAGGTTTTGTGTCGCTACTATTGATATCATGCATCAGTTTATCTTCTACTAAATCATCGGTGGTAGGCTGTGTATCCAATTTTGTCTCTATCGTAGATTCGTTGTTGGTGGCAGGGTCGAGCTTAGAACGTTTTAAACTATCTGTTTTCCCCGACATCCAATTCAATAAGTCAGTTCTTTGAAGAAAAGAGATATTGACAATGTTTTTTTCTTGACAATCAGTTAGATATTCAGTGGCACTGGAATCTCTGTGAATCCAACAGTGGATAATGACTCTCAACGACAACGGCTTATTATCTAATTCGAAATCAGAGATCTCGTCCAGCGGATAAGTAACAGGCTCGCCTTCCCCGACCAATGTCACGTATGTAGCCTTCGAAATGTCATCTATTTGCACCTTATTTTCATCTAATAACTGGATTTGATCATGCTTTATAAAATACCCTCTAACGTCTTCTAATAGCATTTTGAAATCTAAAAAAAAGGTTGAATGGCCAGTGTATTAAAGTAGTTAAGTGATTGAACTATTCACAGCCTCTATACACAAGAATTGTTACGTTTCGATGAGCCTTTTTCGTTGGTAAATGGTCGTTTCTCATTGAAATTCACCAAGTTTCTTTACACTTTGATGTTTGGGAATTTTTCACAGCTTCCGGGTAATTTTTTCACTTTTAAAGATCCGATGCTTCGAAAAGATGACCACCCATTCTTCCGATGCTAATGCCATGCGCAGACCAGCACCGTGAAGCATTGAGTAGAGTGAGTCGTTACAAATGGCCAAGAAGGGTAAGAAAGGGGGTTCTGCGACTCCCGAGCCTGCTAAAATTGACAATAGCAAGAAGGAAAAGAAGAATAAGAAGGACCTAGCTGCCGATGCTTCGACACCTATTAATTCGAAAGAGGCTAAGAGAGCTGCCCAGAAAGCTCACAAAGCCAGTGTTACTTCGACAACTAGCTGGACCGGTAAACTGCCTCACACTTTATTGCAAGAATTGTGCCAAAAACGGAAATGGAACAAACTGGAATACGATATGAGAAGAATTGGCGGCGATGACGGAGGAATGGTAGCCTCTGTAACCATCTCATACACAGATCCTAAAAGCAAAGAACTGTTGACTGTTCGTCTTGCAGATCCCGGTTATGATAAAGCGACAAAAAAGGGAATTATCACCCCGCAAGAGACACCTTTGTTGGCAAGGCATATGGCAGCCACTATGGCGCTTCACAGACTGGCGTATAATACAAACATGCACATGATGCTTTCGCCGGTTCATAAAGAACTTTGGTATGACTTGGAAGATTTTAGGAAAAAAATAGTTGCCAGCCAACCTAACCTAGCGAAGAAGTTGTTTGACGTGGATCCGTTCAAGACTTTATTAGAAGAGAAAAAGATTGATGCTCAAAGGAACAAAGAAAGAGAGGCAAAAAATAAACAAGCTGAAAAGATTAGTCAAGCTCCAACAATTATATTTGGATCCACTACAAAGAAAAATGATTCGGCCAAGACATTGTCCAAAACCAGAACAAGAAACAATGCATCCAATGGCAAGATTACCAAAAAGAAAGGATACCATTTTTCTCAACGAGCTTGGGAACATGCAGCGTTTCTTGATTTAGAGGAAACGTCAAGGCAGTCGATTGACTCTATGTTAAAGTCTCAAATTGATTGGAATGACCAAATATTGCAACCAAACTCATCAACTAAAGATTCTTCTCAAAAAGATGCCATGAAGATGGAAATTATATCTTTAGGTTTTAGAGAGGCACATGTACTGGAAGCTATGAAATTTGAAGATCCTTTATCGTTTTTAATAATTAATTTACCTGAGGACGATCTCCCACCATTCTTTCATAGAAGTGCGGAAAATACAAAGACGAAAATAGAAATTCAAAAACTGCCACTTGCTACTAATTTAATGTTACAAAGGTTGGTGGAAAGTGGTGTCTCTAAAGATGAAGCTCTTTTCGCATTAGAAAAAACTCGCCTGGATGAAAATGAAGCCGCTGGGATAATTACCAATGAGTTAATGACTCCTAATCAGGCAGAACACCAAAAATATTTGGAGGGTAATATTTATTCTAAAGAGTTGTGGAATGAAGAGGTTGAAAGTTTTCAAAGCATGTATCCCGAAATCATCAAAGAAATCATTCCAGGATCATCTATTAGAATTGTTACAAATGAAAACTTAGAATTGCAAATGAAAATATATCGAACCAAAAGTTATCCCGCCTGTTTACCAGGGCTTGTCTTTTCCACATTTAGCAACGCACGTAAATTACCAGGCTATATCAAGAAAAAGATAATTACGAAATTATTCCAATACTTGAAGGAAAATGCAATTATTGGTGATATGATGATATACCACATTTACCAATGGTGTACAGATAATGTTGCGCAAATCATTGATAACCCAGGTTCTCTGCTATCTGAAGAAGACTATGCAAGTGGGATGACTTTTTCTAGCGATTCCACATCAAAAGGTGGTCTAGTTCAAAAAAATAAGTCTAATCGTAGATCTAAAGCACACAGCCTAGACAAAACGGAACTATCTCAAGCTTTAGAAGAGTTTTCAAAAAGATCGCAATCATCCGAATACGAAAGCATGCTTAACCAAAGAAAAAATTTGCCCGCTTGGGATAAGAAAGAAAGCATTGTAAAACTAATCGACGATAATTCTGTGGTGTTGATTACTGGTGAGACTGGTTCTGGTAAATCAACGCAAGTAGTTCAGTTCTTATTGGAAAATTTGCTGAAGAAACAGAAAAATGGGAACATCATCTGTACCCAACCCAGAAGAATTTCTGCCATTGGTCTTGCAGACCGTGTTTCCGATGAACAGTGTGTTAAATGTGGAGAAGAAGTAGGTTACACTATCAGAGGTGTCAACAAAGTGTCTGCGAAATCGAGGATCAGATTTATGACTACAGGTGTTCTTGTTAGAATAATGCAATCTGAACCAACACTTCTGAAAGACAAGATTATTATTATAGATGAAGTTCATGAAAGATCTATCGATACTGACTTGATACTGACTTTACTGAAACGACTTCTCAATGAATATAAAACTATGAAAGTTGTGTTAATGAGTGCTACCGTTAATGCAGATGTATTCAAAAATTATTTCCCAGGACTTGCAGATATTCATATCAAAGGGAGAACATTCCCGATTACAGATATCTTTCTTGAAGAAATCTTAACCTCTTTGAACTTTAAGATAAAGAAAGAGGAAAAAAATCGGTACATAAAGGATTCCGAAGAATTTCGAAAAGATAATTTATACCTGTATCCAACTGCTGATTCAAATTTTTTCAAAAGCGGACAAATCAATTATGATTTAATATCGCAATTGACATATTATGTACATGACAAGTTGAACGAAGAAAACAATGATGGGTCTATAATTATTTTCCTACCAGGTGTTGCAGAAATTGAGAAATGTTGCCGACTTATTGGAGGTGCAGACTCTCAAAATTCTATGATTATTTTACCATTACACTCTGCACTATCACCCGAAAACCAGAAAAGGGTTTTTAAAAGATATGGTGCCAAAAGAAAAATCGTAGTATCGACAAACATAGCTGAAACATCTGTTACAATAGACGATTGTGTGGTTACAATAGATTCTGGAAGAGCTAAAGTGACACAGTATGACGCTACTAATAACACCACAAAGTTAGTCGAGAGATTTATCTCTAAAGCTGAGTCAAAACAACGTAGAGGTCGTGCTGGTAGAGTTAGAAGTGGTTACTCCTACAAGTTGTATTCGAAACGTTTATATGATGAGGACATGTGTGATTTACCTACTCCTGAAATCAAAAGAACTTCATTGGAATCGCTGTATCTTTCTGTAAAGGCGATGGGTATTAAGGACGTTTTCGCATTTTTATCCGCATCTTTAGAGCCGCCGCCATTAAAGGCTTTAGTAAAAGCAGAAAAAATGTTACAAACTGTGGGCCTATTAGAGACAACTAACAATGCACTAACTCAACTTGGTTACTATATTACGCTTTTGCCTATCATTGACAGCAAACACGGAAAACTCTTAATTTATAGTATTGTATTTGGGCTACTAGATGTCGGTGTCCTTGCTACTTCTATATTAAGTGCAGGTTCCAATCCATTTATTGGAGGTATGGACAATAGGGACGCTATAAGGAGTGTGTTGGATAAATACAAGAGCAAAGGTGATTTCTTGGGGATAATTTCCATTATTCAGGAATATACCAAATTGCAAAATGGAAAAGACCGATCCAAATATTTGAAGGATAATTTACTATCTTATAATAAAGTGAACGAAATTATGTCTACTCGAGCCCAGTTGTATGCGATGTTGAGAGATGTTGGATTCATACCCACCAATTATCAAATCGGAGATACAACTACTGCGTTTAACAGAAACCAAAATAATATGAATGTGGTAGCAGCTATCATATCTGGAGCTTTCTATCCACAAGTAGCAAGGGTAGAGTTGCCTGATACCAAATTTCTGGCCACCAGCTCGGGGGCTATTGAAAAGGATGCCGAAGCTCATAAGATTAAATACTGGATAAGAAACGAAGAATACATTGAACATATGACCAGCACTGCGAAAGAAGCATTGAAGGGTGAGAGTGAGTTGAAGCCAGCAACTAGAGCATTCATTCACCCATCTTCCATATTATTTTCTTCAAAGACAATTAACAAGGAGGACATGAAGGCACTTGATGAATTTGTTAGTCCTATAGATAAGTATAAGTCTCGCACACCATTGTTAAGATTTCCGTTTGCCACTTTTACATCTTCAAGGATGACAACTAAACTATATTTGCACAATATCACTCCTACGTCTGCCTTAGCCGTATTGTTATTTGGGGGTCCAATTAATTATGAATTGAGCACAAGCACTAGATCACCAGGTATTATAATAGATGACTGGTTGCCTGTACGTACTTGGTGTAAAAATGCAGTTTTAGTGAAGGAACTTCGTAGACTTTTGGACATGTCGATCAGTGAAAAATTAAAGAGTCCTGGTTATGCTGAAGAAACATCAGGATCCAATTCAGCTACAACTGCAATTTTCTCTTTGGTGGAGAACCTGCTTATTACTGAAGATTAACTTTCCGGAAAGACATGGGATAGCTTATGATATTTTGCGTTAAAGGTTAGTAACATTGTATTTAATATTTTGTAGAGATACAAGAGATGTAAATCGGCGAATAAAAAAGATAGATTTCAACAGAATCTTGAAGCCAAAAGTCGTAGTACAAATCTATCATAGCTGCTCTCTGTCCCCTATACACTGGGCGTTACTGGCATCGGTTATCAACCCATTAAAAGTTGTTAGATAATCAATGAAATCAGACTTAGTAAGAATAGCTGCGATAACGAATGTA